>PVIC010000698.1:83936-111084 GCA_004025085.1 Thryonomys swinderianus | reverse complement strand
CTCAGCAATCCTCCTGTCTCTGCCTCCCGAGTGCTGGGATTACAGGCATGAGCCACCATGTCCGGCATTGTGGTATGCGGTGTTGATTGTTGGTGGGCATGTCTCCACACCCAGCATTATATGTGGTTACCGGGGATCGAACTCAGGTCCTTGCGCTTGCGAGGCAGGCGCCGGAACCACTGAGCTAACCCTCCGGCCCAGGTCAGGCTATTTTAATGTTATACATAAACAAATGGGAGTAGCTTGAACAATAAAAGCACTGATATCTGCCAGTTCTAGTCCCTGCAGGAGCAGGCTCCAGGTGGGGACCTCTCCTAGTTTGCAGGCTGCCTTCTGCTCCATCCTCAAGCAGGGACAGAGATCGTGGTAAGAAGAGACCGTCTCCCTTCCATCTCTACTTGGAGACGGAGACTAAGAATCCCACCATGCAGATTCTGCCCTCACTAAATAATTACTTCCCAAAGGCCTCACTGCAAACCTCCGTTACCTTAGGGCTTAGGATTCTGATGTATGAATTGGGGGGATGGGAGGACACAGGTGTACGACCACAGCAAGGCAAGTGCTGAAAAACTGCTTCTGCTGTACATCTCCTTAGAAGGCACAGTAATTATATTTGAAAGTACCATTCAGAGGAGCATACAAATAACCTCTGATCTTGTTAAAATGTTTTCGAAGGGGTTTAGGAAACTTCTCGATGAAGAGGCAACTTTCAAAAAGAATTCTTAGTTAATTAAGTCAGACTATTACATTTCAACTCTCAGGAAACTGTCTTTGGAAATTTTTTTTAATTACAACGATATAGGTTATATTAGTAAAATTTTATTATGGTAATGCCTTAAATTTTGTTAAAGGAGTTTAATACAACTTGTGTTGCTGTATATGTTTCAGAAAAGGAGCTGAAAGGGGGAAAAGATCAAGAAATCCAAGGGAAGGAACATTAGTTATGAAAGATGCTTATTGTAGTTTTATGATACATCACTACACCTGGCTAGAATTTAGAGGTGGAGTGGGATGTGAAGATTCACAGGTTGAAAGAGGAAAAAAAGAAGGAGCCTGAGGAAGGAAAGGTAAAATAAATACTGCAGACTATTTAATGTTATTTGTTGTAAATGCTTTGGCATCATCTAGACCACAAGCTATTCTGAAACCAAAATGGAGATCATGAAATCTGTTTCTCCATCAAGAAGAACTGTCCATACAGCTTTTTTAGGCAACCAAACGGTGACAGTGGAAAATTAAAATTGTTCCTCAGTTACCGCTGTCCAGGTGGGTCCCAGATATACTAATGGGATCAGAATGAATCCACGTTTTTGAAGTCAAAGAAAATTTAAAATCTCTTCTCTACACTTTTTCCAGGAGATAAAGTATTTATAGATTGTCCAAAATGCAAGCTCTGTTGTGTTGCCTTCTGATGTCAGAGCTGATGGAGAAGGAAAACATAAACTACTAAGAGACGTTGGCTCTGTTCTCTGCCTGGGAGGCAGGGAGCACGTCATATCACTTGTTGGCAACTTGGTTTCCTTTCCTGTGGAAAGGAGGTATTAATTAACTGACTTCATGGGTTTCTTTTTCTTTGCTTTTTTTGCTTTTATTCTTTGTGTGTGTGTGTGTGTGTGTGTGGTATTAGGGATAGAACTCAGGACGTTGTGCTTGTGAGGCAGGTGCCAGAACCACTGAGATAAATCCCGAGCCCCTTTGTGGGTTTTTTGAACAATAAACTCTTGTATTTAGGATGTTCTTTCCAGGACAGCAGATTATTTTTTATTTTTCAAAAACAGTTCATTAGGGCCAGAGGTATAACTCAGTGTTAGAATATTATTAAGATGTGGGACACCCTGGGTTTGATCCCAGGAGAGAGAGAGAGAGAGAGAGAGAGAGAGAGAGAGAGAGAGAGAGAGAGAGAGAGAGAGAGAGGGAAGGAGGGAGGGAGGGAGGGAGGGGGAAGGAAGAGAGAAGGAAAGAAAGACAACAGGAAGGTTTGGTCACACCCATGAAATTAACCATTTTAAAGCACAAAGCACTGTTAGCGCTTACTGTGCCTGCAATGCTGTGTAACCATCACTGCTGCCTGGTGAAGGAGCACGTCCATCACTTTCAGAATAAAACCTGCTTCCCACTAAGCAGCTTCTCCAATCTCTACCAACCACCACTTTGTAGTCTGGCTCTACACATTTATGTATTCTGGATATTTCATGTAAACAGGTTCATCCGATATGTGAACCATTTTCTTTGGCTTCTCTTGCTTAAAATTTTTTACTAGGCAGTCTTAAAATGTTTTATTGGCAGATATTTTGATATATAATAATTATATTCATTTTGGAAAATTAGTATGTATATATATTGTATTTTGATAATTTTGAACCCCTTCCTTCTCTAGCATAACATTTTGAAGTTTCATCCAGATTGTTGCATGTATTGATATTTTATTCCTTTTTAGAGCTAATATTCCACTTTATGTATGTTCTACATTATGTTTATACACATTTACTAGGGCAGAGATTTGGGTTATTTCTACCCTTTTGCAATTTCAACTAATAAAGCATGTATGTGTACTCATGATTCACTGTTTTCAGTCTTTTTGAGCATAAGTTTACCTGAGCATGGAATCATAAGGTCATATGGTAACTCTATAGTTGACTTTTCTTATGTAACACTGAACTATACTCTCAATTCTTGTTTATTTTATCTCTTTTGTTTCACAGTCTTGCTGTGTTGCTAAGGCTCTGTGTTCTAATTCACATCTTTCCTATCTCATTGTATAGGGTTATAGTCATGTATATGTAACTTCCTAAGGCCTCTCCAGCCTATTTTCCACAGTAGCAGAACATTTTATGTACCTTCTAGTATTGTACAAGTATTCTAATTTTTCCACATCTTTACCAATACTACTTTTCTGCTTTTTTTTTTATTTTAGCCACCATAATCAATATAAAAGTAACACCTTGTGCTTTTGACAGAGTAATACATGAATACTTCAATTCTTTCCAATGTTGTTAGTAGAACAGAGTTGATGATTGAGGCTTTCAAAGCTAACATACCTTCCCTACACTCATATGGTTGTGGATCTCCAAACTCAGATTTATCAAGTCCATATACATCAAGTTTAGAAAGATGATTTGCTATTTCAAGGATACTCTTTTATCTGTTTGGATTAGAAACAGAGAAGAAAGAATAGGTGACAAGAACCATACGTAATAGCTTTAAAACATGATGTAGCTTTGCATCAAACTCAACAGTTTATGCCTCTTAAGGATAAAGACTAACTGAACATTCATCTGCAATCACAACCTTTTCTTTTTCAAGAAAAAGAGTTTGTTGTAAATTTGAAGGATGAAATCAACCTGTTAAACAAAAATCTTCCCAAGTAACTAATGCTATTTTGTAAATGAAGCTAGAGGTTGTGATTTGAGGTCATTTCTTAAGAGAAATGTAATAAGACCTAAGGAACAGGAGGAATAAGTGAACCAAGAAATGAAGGGAAAAGATCAAAACTAAATGCAGAGGATAAGAAATAGAAGAACATGAAAATCTTTTAATGTGATATGTCTACAATACCATGTATTTTTCCCCAAGGATAAACATATACTTAAAGACACCTGAGATTTAGCTTCTGCCACTAACTACGATTATATAGGACCAAATTTGGCCACCACTTACTTGAAGACACAGCATATGTCACAAACCCAATCCAGCAAGAGCAGCTTACAGTCTCATCAGCCCTTAAAGGGGCATGAAGTTGCTACAAGTGGAGTATCTCAGAATAGCTGTAGCCACCAACAATAAACTAGAGGGAGAGGCAGTGGTAGGATTCTCCATTTCCAGAATATGAGGGGGAAATTTCATTTACCTCCAAGATGAAATGATCAGGAAAGGGAAATGAATCAAAGGTACCAATTTTCATTTCAGAGTGTCTAAATTGCTTGTAATTGATGTCTGTTTTCAAGACAGACATTTCACAGAGAAAATGCTACAAATCCTGCTTTGGAAGGTAGTCAAGTAAGTCACACTTGTAAAGTCCATGTATGATCCAGTTGTTGGAAGTTCTCTTCAGTTCCATCTGTGAAGCTCACTTCCTTCCCCGGAACACTGTTTTGACCCATCCCATAAATGTTCCATTATCCCTGTCCAACCTCTATCCCCTCAATTCCCCTCTCCTAACATTTGTTGCCAGTTTACCCTTTACTCTTTAAAACTGCTTAAGCACTCATGTCTCTTCAGGGTCATCTCTCTGACCTCCTAACTCAGGTTAGAGCTCTTTGCTAGAGTCAGTACCCCACGTACTTCTTCTTTGGTAGTCCTCACAGTGTGATCTGTTTATTTGTTTAATGTCCATCTTCTTTTGTTTCTAAGTTCCAGCCAAGCAGAACCTTTCCTTATTTTATTCTTTTCATGCCTCTCTGTGTCCTGGCCCATAACAAAACCTCATCAATCACCACTTAAACTGAGGTGGCTGTCCCTGAAGAGACATTACTGAAACAACTGGCTTTCATTCCTTCACAAGAATCATGCCTCACACTCTTCTGTTCATGTCTTCTTTTCTTATATCTTTTAAAAAATAAGTTTACCTATAACCCTAGCTTCTGGTGGTTCCTGAATACATACATACATACATACATACATACATACATACATACATATATATATATATATATATATATATATATATATATATATATCAACCCAGATAGCCTTCTAACATCAGAAAATCTCCAAAGAAAGCCAGCCTCTTTGCTAAATGGTGCTGGGATATCTGGGTTTCTACCTGTGGAAGATTCAACCAAAATCTATATCTCATCTCCTGTGCACTAAACCAAAATCAAAATAAATTAAGGCCTAAATATTAAAACAGAAATGCTTAATTTGCTAGAAGACAGATTAGATACAACTTGAAGTCTAAAGTATAGGCAAAGACTTTCTAAACAAAACCTGATCACACCATAAATACTATGTAAAATCAACAGTTTGGATCACATCATATTAAAAAGCTTTTGCACAGCAAGAGAAACCAGCAACAGAGTGAAGTGACAACCTACAGAATGGGAAAAATTATACAGCTATTATAATAGTTCTTCCTCACAGGACTAACATCTATAATATACAAAGAACTTGAGATATCAGATCCCCAGATTTAAAGACTAAATCCACACCTAGGCACCTAAAATGAATAGACATCTTGAAGATGAAGAAGTACAAACAGCAAAAAAAAAAAAAAAAAAAATATATATATATATATATATTTTAAAAAGTGTTTAACATCACTGATCATCTGAGAAATGCAAATTAAAACATTCTGAGATTCCATCTCACTTGAGAAAGAATGGCTGTCATTAAGAAATTAACCAGTAACAGAAAAAGGAACCAGGTGCCACTCCCCAGCTTGCTACTAGCAAGTTCCCTGTGTCCAGGACCAGACCTGAAGGGCACAAGTTCTCCACTTTGTGTAGGCCTGTTGAGGGAAGTGGCACAGAGACTGAGGCACAAGAACCCCAGTAAGTAAGGGTCCAGGACCATTACCCAGCATTCCACTGGCAGGTTCTCTGTGTCCAAGACCAGACCAGAAGGGCACGAGCTCTCCACTTCATGTAGGCCTCTCAGGGGGAGTGATGCAGACACTCAGGTACAGGAGCCCCACTTTCCTGTGACCAGGGAGAAACCAGAAGGCTTCAGAAAGTACATTTCCTTGTGGCAGGTTAGACATGACTATTGGAGCGGGGAGAGCCTCCAGAGAAACCACTTACTTGTCTGTGGACACAGAATAAGTGCAGCAGCAGTGCTGGAACATAGAGGCTTTCAATAAGTTCCTCTTCCCAGTCCACCATATTGAAAAAAAAAAACCACTCACTAGAAAAGTGAAGGAATCCTGTTGAACACAGCCATTAGTGAATTAGGTGAGTCAATTTAACTTGCAAGATCCTGGTCTCTTGCAGAGTTCAAGCCCACAGGAATTCCTTGAGCTCAATTCAGGCATTTTACTCAGAATCTAGACAAGGGATAAAAATTGTCTCCCTGTGATAATCAACTTCAATCTGTGTGCTATTGCCCATACCATTTACTGGAGACAACATGTCCACATTGAGAAGGGCAATTTTGGCAGTGTTCATAGCTTTGCATCATTATTGTTGTTTCTGCTGCTGCTGTTATTATTATTCTTTTTCTTTCTTTGCTCTGACTTCACTTTCTTTTTTCATCTCACTACTCTGATATTGCTTACTCTGTCCAACTTTTTTCTCTTCTCAACTACTCTCATTTTTACAAAAGGGGGTAAATGATCTCCTGTCCTCCAGTCATAATCAATATCTACAAGTAAAAGAGTTTCAGTCTTCCCTAATTTCCTTCTTTCTATATTATTAAAAGAGGGTGTACAAAGCCTCTAGTGGTTGTGCAACCCTTACTTGGCTTTGTCTTATATCTGTCCCTTTTGCCCCTGTTATCCTCTAATTCTATAAGGTCCTTGAAGTGTATGTGATCTTTATAGATCCTCTAACCCTGTTTCTAATCTTTCACTCAGCTATCTCCCTACTTCCCCCATTCCCTAATAAAGCTTTATTCCCAAAGGGTAGAGTTGCTATATTTAAGGACCTATATGTTTAAACACATTTCTGATTAATTCTAAATCTATGCATATGGTCACAGATGTAACTCATGAGGTTAAAGTGATGAGGGTAATATTTATATGCCAAAGCTCATCATTTCCTGTATTGTGCTCAATACTGTTGATGATACTTATTGTATTATGTCAAGAAAGATAAAGTGATTTTTCTATTCAAATACCTCCCATGGTGTGCCAGAACTGAGAAATATTTAAGGGCAATTAGAGATCCAAAAGGACAACTTACAAAGTAGCCATCTCCTAAGGGATCCAAAAATTGGAAAGAAAGAGACTTTCAACAAACATTGCCCAGACACCAATCAAGGAATTAAATGAATAACATCAGCAACAACAAAGGAATAGAAATGAGAACAAATTCAAAATCTCAGATATGAAGATCACCACCACAGGGGAATCCAGGGAAAGGGAAATGGAGCAAACCGAAGCTCAACACCAGGACTCTCAGCTGGTAGCAAAAGCAGATCTACTAAAATGTAAATCAGAAATAATCTCTGAGATGAAAACAGAGAAACTGCCCATAGTGAGTGATATGATTAATAAAGTGGTAGAAGAGTTCAGGGGCATAATAAAATCTGAGATAGCAAAAACAATGGAACCTATTAAATAGCTTTAAACAGAGGTTGAAGTGATTAAGAAAGAGAACGAAAGTTTACCAAGTAGGATGAATGAAGTCGAGGATCAAATTTCAGACCTAAAGACAAGATTGGAGCCAATGGACAAAAAAGACATAATTTATAGAAAGTGGCAAGAGAACATGAGAAATCAATCTAACAGCTCCTAGATAATACAAAGAAGAGTAACATAAGACTGATTGGAGTCACTGAGGAAGCAGGAGACAGTGCAAAAGACATTTTAAAAAACTGTTTACAGATATAATGGTAGAAAACTTCACAGGAAAAGGAAAAGAATTGGACATACAGATAAATGAGGCATATAGGACTCCAAATGGCTGTGATATAAAAAAAAATCTTCACCTAGGAATATAATAATTAAGGTTCCAGATATCCAACAAAAGAATGAAATACTGAGAGCAATTAGAGAAAAGAAAAAGACTACATACAAGGAGAAGCTCATCAGGATCACAGCAGACTCTTCAACCCAAACACTCAATGCAAGGAGAGTCTGAAGTGGCATGTTTCAAGCCTTGCAGGAAAACAATCTCTAACCTAGATTAATTTATCTTGCAAAACTATCTTTCAAAATTGAAGGGAAATAAGGTACTTCCATAATGAAGAACACCTGAAAAACTTTACAAATAAAAAACCTGCACTCCAAAAAATAAAGAATATTTTGGAAGAAAAAAAAGTCACAAATTCCTGAGAACCAGCAGGGTGACGCATTTGGACAAAAGAAGAAAATGAATGAAAAGGGGCAAAAGCAAAGAATAAAAGAGCCAAGAACAGAAAAACATCATGACAGCTCTAAATCAGTCGATATCAGCCATAACCATTACTGTCAATGGCCTCAATGGGCCAAGTAAGAGACACAGACTGGCAGAATGGATTAAGAAACAACATTCTACAATATGCTGCATACAAGAAACACACCTCATTCAGAAAGAAAGCCATAGATTAAAAGTAAAAAGATGGAAAACAATTCTCCATGTGACAGGAAATTGCAAAAAAGCAAGAATGGCTGGGCTGGAGGGTTAGCTCAGTGATTCCGGCGCCTGCCCCACAAGCGCAAGTTCCTGAGTTTGATCCCCGGTAACCACATACAATGCTGGGCATGGAGACTCATGCCCACCAACAATCAATACCACATACCACAGTGCTGGCCGTGGTGGCTCACGCCTATAATCCCAGCACTCGGGAGGCAGAGACAGGAGGATTGCTGAGTTTGAAGCTTGCCTAGGCTACATAGTGAGCTCAGAGCCAGCCTGAACTACAAAGCAAGACCCTGTCTCAAAAAAAAAAAAAAAAAAAAAAAAAAAAAAAAAAAAAAAAAAAAAAAAAAAAAAAAAAAAAAAAAAAAAAAAAAAAAAAAAAAAAAAAAAAAAAAAAGCAGTAATGGCTATCCTATTTGAGAAAAAATAGATTGCAAACCAAAACTGATTGAGACCTAAATATTAAAACAGAAACTCTAAAACTGCTGCAAAACAGGTCATACTCTTGGAGACATTGGCTTAGGGAAAGATTTTATGAACAAAACCTGTATATCAGTGCGAAGATTTAGCTCAGTGGTTCTGGCACCTGCCTCACAAGTGCAAGGTCCTGAGTTCGATCCCCAGTAACCACAAATGATGCTGGGTGTGGTGATTTACGCC
This sequence comes from Thryonomys swinderianus, assembly GCA_004025085.1. Lineage (NCBI taxonomy): Eukaryota > Metazoa > Chordata > Mammalia > Rodentia > Thryonomyidae > Thryonomys > Thryonomys swinderianus. Next base: position 102,208 of record PVIC010000698.1, on the reverse strand, counting down.
CACCAGCAATCAATACCACATACCACAATGCCAGGTGTGGTGGCTCACACCTATAATCCCTGCACTCGGGAGGCAGGGACAGGAGGATTGCTGAGTTTGAGGCTTGCCTGAGCTACATAGTGGGCTCAGGGCCAGCCTGAACTACAAAGCGAGACCCTGTATCAAAACAAACAAACAAACAAAAAAACCTTTATAGCATGAGAACTAGCAGAAGAAATCAACAATGGGATCTCATCTTATTAAAAAGCTTGTGTACAGAAACCACAGGCACAGCTAAAAGACCACCTACAATACAGGAAAAAATTTTACAAGCTGTTTCTCTGACAAAGGCCTACTATCTAGAATATATAAAGAGCTTTAAAAAAATCAGCCCCCCCAATGTAAAGACCCAATTCAAAAATGGATGTCTGAAATGAACAGACACTTTTCAAAGGAAGATGTTAAAGCAGCTAAGATGCATATGAAGAAATACTCAATATCACTGGTTATTCAAGAGATGCAGATGAAAACAACACTAAGATTTCATCTCACTCCACAAAAAATAGCTGCTATTTCAAAATTAGTCAGCAACAAATGCTATTAGGCTGTGGAGAACAAGACACTCTTCTCCATTGTTGGTGGGAATATAGACTGGTGCAACCACTATGGAGATCCATGTGGAGAATCCTCAGAAAACTAGGATTAGAAGTTTCATTTGACCCTGCTATTCCTCTGCTGAGGATATGCATGAAAGAATTACAAGATTCATATCACAACAGCATGTGTGCACCCATGTGTATACCAGTTCAGTTCATGGTATCTCAATCTTGGAAACAACCCAAATAGCCATCAACTCTAGACTGGATAAAGAAGATGTGATTTTTTTTTAAAAAAACAAAGTAGAGTATTACTCTGCCATAAAAATGATAATTTTGAGTCATTTATACTCAAATGGAAGTACCTTCAGGACTTACTCAAAAGTGAAATAAAGGGCCGGAGATTTAGTTCCAGAGCCTGCTTGGCAAGCACAAGATCCTGAGTTCGATCCCAGTAACCACATACAATGCTGGGCGTGGTGACTCATGCCCACCAGCCATCAATACCACATACCACAGTGTCAGGTGTGGTGGTTCATGCATGTAATCCCAGCACTCGGGAGGCAGACAGGAGGATTGCTGAGTTTGAGGCTTGCCTGGGCTACATAGTGAGCTGAGGGCCAGCCTGAGCTACAAAGCGAGACCCTGTCTAAAAAAAAAAAAAAGTGAAATAAATAGATCATAGATGTGTAAATATCCTATCTTTTCTTTGTTATGAGAAACTGAAGATGTAAATGAGTTCTAGAATGCACGATGGATATTGTGAAATAGTAAATATTTAAAGAGAAAAGAGGTTTAGGAGACCCTATCTCAAAAAAAAAAGCGACACAGAGAGAGAGAGTATTACTCTGATATAAATAAGGATAACTATAAGGCATTTTTAGGTAAATAGATGCATTTTGAGACCATATTTTAAGTGAAATAAATTGGACACAGGTGTTTAAATATTTCACTGTTTCTTTTGTGCAAGAAACCCAAAGGGTAAATAAGAAAAAAATGCATGATAGATATTGGAAAGTAAAAGAAAATGCTAAAATGAGAAGTAGAACAAGGGAGTGTGTCAGGGAAAGGGAAGGCCAGGAATAGGGATAAAAAATCAATGGAAAGTTTAGTGAATGAAAAGCTTGAAAGGAGGGGAAGGGAATGAAAGAAATTAATTAAGATGTTTTATGTACAGGTACAAATTCCCTTAGACAAGTGTGATCATTACATGTGTTAAAAATGTACCAATAAATATTAATTTTAAAAAGGAAAAACAAATGAAATCTCTCAGATGAGATTTCCAACTTATCCAGGGTTGGATAAGTTACTAAAGAGAATTTCCTAGGAGTAGAAATGATACCCCACAGACAGTAGATAAATGATTATTTTAAAAATAATGCTCCTTCTGATTCTTTTGCTCACAGCAAACACTGCATGATGTGATGAAATGTTAATTAGAAACTCATGTCACCCTTGGAAGCTCCGCGATACTTTCCTTTCCCAGGAAGATTGGTGGTCACAGAAGAAAAGGCCTCCAGCCTTACACAGGTCTGTTGTTGGGGGAGCACAGGTCAAGGGCAGCAGCCAAGCCTACAGCTCATTCTTTTTGCTTCTCCTGGTGTCCTCTGTGAAGCTCACTAAGGTACTCTGCTACCTGTGGGAAGCCCAGTGGTTCCGTCACGGGGGTCGTGTGAACACGGGCGGAATGCACTTCCTGTGAGGAGGCACGTGCACAGCTCGGCAGGATGTGGACTCGCGAGAAACAGATGCTTCACCAGTGCTCGTGCAGGGCTGATTCTGGTCTCCCTGACCTAAGTGTGGGTGTTTCCAGTGCTCTGAGAGACTATTCCGAGCGCCCCCTTCTGTACCAGAGAATATGCGCTCTCTGGTGATACCTATGGAGTACACAGCATGACTAACATGTTCTATGTCAAGTGATTCCTGTAACAATGAGAACAATGGTTGTGAATTATGAATGAGTGTGCACAAATTCTTGCATGGTCACAAGGAGCTGTACACTAACCCTTAAGTTGAAGTCTAGAGGATGCAGATTTCCCTCTGGGAAACTTCGTTTGATGATACTGAGATGATTCTCACATGTGGATGTGTATAAGAATCCACAGGAAAATCTGACTAAGATTCAGTTCCTGGCTTTACATCCACATGTTCTAGCTCCTCACGTTTTGGAGGTGGCTGGAAATGTGCACAGTGCACATGAACTTGGCTGAGCTTGACCTGTGTGGCTTGTACTTTGAGAGACGCTCATCTCACATGGGAGAGGATGAGCGTGGAATTGAGCTCAGATGAAAACAAACTGTTAACATCTCTACCAGAGCTGTGGGATGGGGTGCTATTTCTAACCATTCAGTGCCCAAGTCACTCATTTGTAAAGATAGTTATGGCACTGAATCAGTGCTGCAGTACAGTAAGAGATCCCACTACAAAGAGGTTGGTCACGGCAGATACCCGGTGCATACCAGTTCTTCCTACCAGTAGTAGTCATCCTCGTGTACTGAGAAGACTGCGGACTCTATTATCGATTCTAATGGAACAGAAAGGCTGGGCTCTTCGGGTGTTCTGGATCTTGGGTGTTTGGACTAAACAGACAGTAAATCCTGACCCCAGGGTCTCTGCAGTGAGGTCCCATCATGAAGAGAGCACTCCTCACTCTGTCAGACAATCATCTACTGACTTCCTTGGCTTTTGGAAAAAGACGAGGAGCTCCAGCAAGGAAACTGCTCAGGAAGCTAAACAGCATCCAGAGAGGCTGAGGCCCATAAGGGCAGCAAAGGACATTGTTTACTTCTTTGTACCTCCTTGGTCAAATGGACAGAAGAACAGTGGAAGTTGGCAGCTCTGCCACAGAATCACATTTCTGGCACAGCCTTGGTCTGTTTATCCATAAAATGGGTTTTTAGTAGTGCTTTCCGCACATAGTCCCAAGAACAAATAAAAGCGGATTTGTGCAGAACCTTCTGTACTGGTATTGTTATCTCTGCCATCCCTTGTAGTATATTCTTTTTAGAAATAATTATTGATCAGAAGAAGGGAAACCTGTGGTCCAGGTATGCAGTGAGATTTAGAAGCAGTGTTTCACAGAGTTTACAAAAATCCTATGTTTAAAAAAATCAATAAAAGTAATAGCTTCTTTAAATACATACTTTTAATACATTGTAAATATATTATGTCACACATGCATATATGTGTTTACTATAAAAGGCATGATTTTAATAAATACACAATTGTTCATAAAACTTTCTATATGTATAAAATTCTTGTTTTCACCAATTATGCTATCAGCACTGAGATTATGAGTGTGTGAAGTGAAAAAAAAAAAACACTCAGCAAGTTGCAAAGTCAGTGTTAATTTTCTCATTTTTTCCAATGAAACTTTTCGATCCTTTCTCTTTTCTTCTCTTCTCTTTCCCTCCCTCCCTTCCTTTTTCAGTGCTTGAGATCTAACTCAGGGCCTCCCACTTGCTAAGCAAGTACTGTACCATGGAACTACAATTCCAGCCCCACTTCTTTTGAAATCTCCTGTGTATTGCCAAATTCTCCCCTTTGCAGCACGTAAGTGGAGCCTCCCAAGTTAATGTGATCCCGTGCTGGGCCTGCAAATATATCCAGGGGATATGTTAGCTCAGGAGAGAACTAACTGGCAAGATTCTCACACCTCACTAGGGGGAGCCATCTTGGCAAGGCGGGGTCAGCCTAACAGAAGTGATCAGCAGCATGCTTATTGATCAGAGGACAGTGCTAGAAATTAAGGGTAGAATATTTCAGATTTATTTATTATTTTTTTTAAAAAAAAACATAGGAAATGAATCAGAGCTTTGGTTAGCAATTATTTGGAAAAAAATTGAAGGCATTATTCCACAAAACATTCACAGTTGTGTTAGAGCCACACAAAGCAAGGAGTGTCTTAGAAACATTTACGGTGGACAATGGAGGGCCCGGCCTCATCATACTCCTGCTTGCTGATCCACATCTGCTGGAAGGTGGAGAGCGAGGCCAGGATGGAGCCGCCGATCCACACGGAGTACTTGCGCTCAGGGGGGGCGATGATCTGAAGGAGGAGAAGAACGGGCATGAGTGTCCTCAGTAGTGCTGTGTGCTCCCGGCCTATGCTCAGTGGACTCAGCTGTCCTTTCAGGGCATTCTTGGCTAACAGATGACGAGGGGGAGGGAAGAGGCCCAGGGTTCAGAGACTCCTTGATGGCCACTTGTTTCTAGGGCTTTCTTTCATGCAATCTGTTCCAAAGTATCCAAACTCCTCTGCTACCTCAGTGAGTAGTGAACTCCAGGCTCTGCTGTCCTTGACACGGCCTCTGGCCCTGAGCCATGTGCCCTGGAGCTTAGCATGACACCTGCTTTCTCTGGAAACAAGCACAGACATCTTCAAAGAAGTTTTAATTGTGCCAGAACTTACTGTTTCGGTGTCCTCCCCCCTGATGAAAGCCAGCTGCTTCCTGAAATAACACTCAGATACTGTGCAGTCTGCCATGGAGGGCCTCTGGGCTCCTGTCTGGGAGAACCATTCCTCTGGAGGGATTCCCTATTAAGCTTGGCCTTACCCAAGGGCAGGTGGGTGTTTCTTACATAAATAACTTGGGCTGAGAAAGCCCAAGTCTGGCCAGAAGTCTCCTCTATCTGCTAAACTCAAAACAGAGCTGCACGTGAGAAATTCCAAATTTTACTTCAAGCTTGGAATCTTGGGTAGAAATGGACGTTTGACTAACAGAAGAGCTGTTTCTGAAAGTATGGTCAAAGATTAACTTTTTTGCCCCCAAGCTCTAGTTGGTTGATCATTTATTTTTAAGTACAAGTAGTTGGCATTTGCTGAGTTCTTCAGATGCGCCTGAACTCTGCTAAGCGTTTTGCACATTCTATCTCACTTAATTCTCATAACTACCTTGAAGAGCAGCCAATAAATTAGATCTGAGGAAAGATAGGCAGAGAGAAGTGTAGGTACTGGTCACAACTGACTGTATTTCAGGCCCAATATTTAACCCTGAACTCTCCAAGGTATTTTTGTTTTCTGATAGAAGTATGTGTTTCAGGGGAGACAGGTAATTTAGATTTCCCGAGAAGGTGCACAGATGGTTCAGGGATTTTCCAGAGACACTTTTCTCCATTTCATTTTTGCCTCATGTGTCCTCTTACAGTACCAGGTTTATAATGGTTCTCTGATCTCCTCATCATCCTGGAGCCTAAAGTTTCACATTCATTTCTGTTTGAGAAATCAAGTTTGGAGAAACAGTAACTGCCCACTTTAGCTGCAGTCTCTCTGCCACACCCCCTGATTCAGGTTGGCTATGCAGAGGGCCCTGTTGCTGGCTTCACCCCTCCCTGCAATGCACAAGGAGATATGACCGCTTCAGACAGCATCCTCGAAACCCAAGCCCTGCAGCAGACAAGCTGCCTCCTCTTGCCCTGGAGTCTCTGAGGGCAACTTCCCAGAATCCCATGGGGGGGGAGAGAAAGAGAGAGAATGTATATGTTGCAGTCTGACCCACTCAGTCCTGCGACCTGCACATTCTTTGCATAAAAGGGAAGGAAGTACAAATAACAGAACTGGTCTGACTGCCTCTCCTCTGTGAACTGCACTAGATTTGCCCTCTCTTCTGCTTCCTGTGACATGGGTCAGAGGATCCCAGGTGGCCTTCTGATTCCAGAAAGTGATACAGGTCTCTGAGAAGTTGCCCACCCCAGGGATGCTTTCTTCCAAAGGCACGGTCTCCATTCATCTCAGAGCTCCTCGGCTCAGAACTCAGAATGCACACCACATAGGGCCCCAGCGGATGCCAGTACTAGGTCTGGTCATGCCAGAGTCATTCTGTGTTTTTCTGCCCCTATTTCAAAAGGTTGCTAGACAGAGAGATGGGGAAAGAACTCTAATTCCCAGCCCTGAGATACGGTCATAATTTAGCAATGAAAGAGCCCAAGCTATGAAACCTGCAGAGTCAAACTGCTTCAAAAATGTCTGGCTTGCCTATAGTCTTACAATGTGTCCCACAGGTGAGATGAGCTATGTCTGTGATGAAGACCACAAAATGTGCATCCTAAAGTTACAGGGGCACAAGGTGGCTGTTGCTGACTTTGATAGGAGCCACCGAAAGCAGCTGAGAGCCAAAAGCCAGAGGAACAGGACATGCTTTGTATAAAATAATGCAGTTTGTCTTATGAATTTGATTGTGTTACAGAAACAATGAGACACATACATTTTTTCCACACTGCCTCACCCTCGAATCCCTGAGTGAATGTGACCAAGATATAGCCGGACAAACGTACTTTACATGCAATTACAGGGATGAGGCCAAGGGCAGGACAGCGGTGAGGTCTGTCACTGAGCAGTACCTTGATCTTCATGGTGCTGGGTGCGAGGGCCGTGATCTCCTTCTGCATCCGATCGGCAATGCCCGGGTACATGGTGGTGCCTCCCGAGAGGACGTTGTTAGCATAGAGGTCCTTCCTGATGTCGATGTCGCACTTCATGATGCTGTTGTAGGTGGTCTCGTGGATGCCAGCGGACTCCATGCCTGGGAAGGAGACACAGGCGGGTGTCCTTGAGAGGCAGGCGAACCCGGGTTCCACACGGACGGCCAGACAGGCAGTGGGAGCACCGAGCTACCTCACTGAGCACCGTGCTGCTCTCTACCAGGTGTGGGCAGAGGGGCAGAATCCTCAGTGCCCGAGAAGGCCCCACACTGAGCTGGCGACGCAGCCACTGCTCGGAGCCCTCCAGCTTCTCTGTGGCTCTGCCCCGCCCACCGGGGGGCCCCTGCCCCCCCACACACACACACACACAAGCCTGGACGGCGCTGAGTCTTCAGAAAGGTGTTTTGTCTGATTTAAACAAAGACTCTTTTTTTTTTTCAGTCTTGATCATTTGTTTTTAATCTGAACTTTCTGTTAATTCCTAGTGTGAATTTTTTGAGAAAACCCCTAGGTGGCTCATCATCTGCCCCAGGGCTGGTGACTTGCTAACGTCATCCGGTTCCTGAATGCTTCTTTTTCCAGGCTGAGGGCTGCACACATATCTCTGCAATTCTCACCAGCATCTGACTAGCAGGTACCATATAACCTTCTTCCTGTACACGACGAGGCCCAGGCTTATGGAGATGAAGCAATTTAAGATCACGGAAAAACAATAAAGCTCAAACCAGGCTTCTCCATCCCAAGGCTGCTCTGTAAAGGAGTGGGGGCCTGTGTCCCCAGATCAGCACCCTCGGGGTCAGCCCACCCTTGGCACTGTTCGTTTTCTACTCCCCCATGAGACCCAAATCTTGGCACACAGCACCGTCTCTGACTCCACTGTGTCTTAAGCACCACCTTTAATCTTGTCACCGTACATCAGAATGCTCTTGGCATAACTACAGCATAGAGTTTTCTGAGGAAGAAGACAGAGTCCTTTCCTGACTCTGTAAGTCTCCTCATTGTGCAAATGTAACCCCATTTCCCTTTCCCTGGTTCAGAAGTGCTTCTGGCCTTGGGCCCCTGACACACGTCTCCCCTTGATGAAGGACTGACCAGACATGGGAAGACAGTGTGACCCCAGGACAGGCTACACAGGACAGGGGTACTGTGACCTACCGATGAAGGAGGGCTGGAAGAGGGTCTCCGGGCAGCGGAAGCGCTCGTTCCCAATGGTGATCACTTGTCCATCCGGCAGCTCATAGCTCTTCTCCAGGGAGGAGGAGGATGCAGCAGTGGCCATCTCGTTTTCAAAGTCGAGAGCCACGTAGCACAGCTTCTCCTTGATGTCTCGCACGATCTCACGTTCGGCTGTCAAGCAGATGCAGACAGGATAGCTCGCACACTAAACAGTTGCTGCCTCTTGAGTCTTATGCTGAAACAGGGGCTCATCATTTTCCAGAAGCCCCAGAGACCCTTGCTACCTGGTCCAGGTAGACTGGACCCAAACCCTTGGCAGAGTGATCACTCTGCAGTGAGGTAGGTACTGCCTCAGCACCAGCCTCGTCCCGAGGAGAGCACGTGGAAGATGATGCATGGCAGACTCCTGAACGCTAAAATTTCAAGTTATTGGTTTCACCTGAGTCTCTTGGAACCTTCTGGAAACATTTCAGGGGGTGAGGAGCAAGAATGAATTCATTTAATTAACTCAAAAGGAAATGTTACACTGTCAGTCAGGGCACAAACTTGGAGCGTACAGTGAGCCTCCCGAATTCAAGAGCACCTGGAGAATAACAAACTGGGCTGTGCAGGCAGCCAGAGCCACAGGAACCTAACGGTGCCTCATGGTGCCCTCTGGTGGACAGAGAGTGAGTGGCCCCAGCTTTGACTGAAGAGACAGTATTGCCTGTTGGATCTGTTATACATAGCTAACAATTATTAAATGGTTAGCTTGTGCGTTATCTTGTTTCATACTCATAACAAATGTGGAAGGTAGAATCTGTGATACTTCCATTTTCAAACAGAAAGGTAGATTAACTTTTTCAATGTCACACAGCTACTCAAAATTAGGATTTAAATCCTATTTTAGATGACCAGATTTCTAATTACCACACCAGCCTATCTTCACTCCCTGCATGCTCTTTTCTATTTGCTAGTGGAAGGGATTAAAACATGTTCAAGTAGCCTGGCGTGGTGGCTCACACCTGTAATCCCAGCACTAAAGACTGCTGTGAGTTCGAGGATTACCTGGGCTACATAGTGAGTCAGGGCCAGCCTGAGCTACAAAGTGAGATACTGTCTCAAAAAAAAAAAATTCAAATAACTTAATTGACTAGCTCACTAGCTAGATCATGGAAGAAAAATAAAGCTCAAACCAGCCTTCTCCATCCCAAGGCTGCCTCTTTAAATGAGTGTGGGCCTACTCTCCTCAAACAAACAACATACCAGTGTATTTTTGATGGTAGGGATTGCCAGTGCCTTCATATTAAATTACATCCTCAGATCCTCTCTTCTTCAAACATGCCTAAGTCACTAAATTATATCAATTTGTTCAGGTTGGACTCAAACTTGTCATTCTCCTGCCTCAGCCACCCAGAATTCTGGGATCACAGACCTGCACCACCACCCTGACTCTTATTTCATAGGTCATGAAAGGTATTGTTTGCTCCATGCATAAAGTCAGCCCTTGCCTTTGGCAAGTCTGCCTCCCATCAGCTCCTGCGGTCCTGTAAGTTAGTGTGGGCAGCACGCTGCCCTGCCCCCTCTGTTTTATCTCCACAGGCCTCACCGGTAGTCACGAAGGAATAGCCTCGCTCGGTCAGGATCTTCATGAGGTAGTCGGTGAGATCTCGGCCAGCCAGGTCCAGACGCATGATGGCGTGGGGCAGGGCATAGCCCTCATAGATGGGCACGTTGTGGGTGACCCCATCACCAGAGTCCAGCACAATGCCTGAGGGACAGTTGGGGATGAAACAAGTTAGCCCAGCAGAAGGTATGTGGTCACTAGCTGGTGCAGGGGAGGGAAGTCTCTGTGGAAGGACACTTGCTAAACTTTCCTTTTGAAAGGAAGAAAGATGGCAATTGATAGTAGAGGGGTAGTGCAAAAGGGCTTAGGGAACATAAAACAGGAAGAGGGATGCCAGAGGAAAAGCTCTGCTAGTATCACGAGGTTCAAGGCCTGTCCTGAAAAGGTGAGAAGATCATTTAGGGTTAATCACATGCCACAAGCCACATGTCATGAGCATCAAATCCCTTTACTTGTGGTTCACCTGACCCATCCTCCTTCCTCCTAGTCACTTACCAGTTGTGCGTCCAGAGGCGTAGAGCGACAGCACCGCCTGAATAGCCACATACATGGCCGGGACATTGAAGGTCTCAAACATAATCTGCAAAGCAATCCAAAGAGTGAGATCAGTGATGTTGTTTGTCCTACAGATGATCAAGAGAGCACAGCTCAGTGATGATACAGATGGGCCAGCCGGGCTCCGAGCGGAGGAGACCAAGGTAAGGGAGGCCACGGCAGCCCTAATCAGGGGAAGAGGAAAATGAAAGCAGAGATGGAAGACTCTCCCATGGGTGACCTGACTGGGTGGAGAGAAAAGGAGACTGCGTACAAGTTCTGGCCAGGAGAAAAAGGACTCGAGCCCTGCCCCGGACTTGAGTGTGACCTGGAGGACTCATGAGCTAACAGACGACTGATGTGGGCTCCATTCCAGGTCTCTCAACTGCAAACAAAGGAGGGAGCTGCTCCAGAGAAGCTCTCAGGATTGTCCAGCATAGACGGAACCACCCATGTTTTTATTTTTCTGCCATAAAGAAAGGGACCCTTTAAGCCTATTGCCCCAGCTGATTGAGAAGGCCCCCAGTTTTGTGGTCTGTTGGAGGCTCCATTTAATCTGTTCTAGTTTTCTATGCAATTGGGTCAGTGCTAGGTCTGCAGTCCCGCCGCTCTGGCTGCAGTGGGCTGATTCCGATTCCTGGTGGGCAGACACGGAACCTGGTAACCTGATCACCTACAAACGCCAGCATCTCAGTTCATGTAGGTCAGGGACAAGAGTAGACAGCAGCCTCTCCAGGTTGTGCATTGACAAGATGTCTGCAGACCTTTAATTCCCTGTCTCTGCACCTCCCTGACTGACGTTTGCAAGGGAGCCATAATTCCCAACCATTTCTCTGCCTTCACACTGCTCAAGGGAATGACAACTGTGGTCAGAAATAACACCTCTCTCCAGGTGGAGCGATTCCCTGGGCCTCCACGGTTCTCCCACAGGGGGAGCCAGCCCTGTGCTGGGGTGAGCGCCAGGAGCCTTCCAAGAAAAGGCCCTGCAGAATTTACACATACAAGTCCCTGGCACGACATGATCAAGGCTCAGTTCCAGGCTTTGCCACTTCTGGCTGTGTCACAGAAAAAAAAAAAAAAAACAACACATGTGAGCCCTTCATCTCTCTTCATTGACACAGACAGGACAATAACATGTCCTGTTTCACATTTAAAGAAACAATGCAGAGAAAAAAAATCTTAGCCTATTGATTGACGATGATTAACATGGACTTGATATTAGATGTTATGATTTTATAACTTATCTATACAAAGAAACCTTTTTTGTTTTTTGAGACAGGGTCTCACTTTGTAGTTCAGGCTGGCCCCGAGCTCACTATGTGGCCCAGGCAAGCTGCCGCGAACTCAGCAATCCTCCTGTCTCTGCCTCGCTAGTGCTGGGATTACAGGGTGAGCCACCACGCCTGGCTATACATAGAAACCTTTGTGGCTGAATGTTTTCTTCTCTAAGTCTCCAGCTTCAAATGGGTAAAAGTAATAACAAAAATATTGTCTATATTAAATCAGGTACATGACAAACATTTATCATTTCACATAGCTAATACTGACCTCATCTTTGAAAAATAACAGTACTATCTATTCCCAACTTAAGAGTCAAGGAGACCAAGGCTCTGATAAATTAAGTGGGCTCTTTAAGTGAGATACAGTTTTTAAACCTAGGTGTGTTATTCTAGAACTAATTTCCTGTGCACACTTTACTGGATTTTTAAATGGACTGATTAGCATTTTTAAACCAAGACATGCTCTCTGTTCAGTTAAATCCTTTAACCTTTGAAGCAAAGCTGTCTGTCTTCGCAGTGAGGAGGTGACACAGAGGTCCTTTCCTTTGGCCCCCGTCCTCGTGGAGACCCGCCAGCGTGCTGGGCGGGGGGCTCCTCTCCGCTGTCCCGCACAGCCCCACGCAGACTTCCCCGAGTCCGGCACAGCCGGACGCTCACCTGGGTCATCTTCTCCCGGTTGGCCTTGGGGTTCAGGGGGGCTTCGGTGAGCAGAGTTGGATGCTCCTCGGGAGCCACACGCAGCTCATTGTAGAAGGAGTGGTGCCAGATCTAGGAGGGGGCCGAGAGGAGAGCGTGCTGGTGGGGTACGTGGGGGACTGCAGAGGCTGAGAGGGGCCGGCGCGAGCTAACTGTTTGAAACCAGGACCAGATAAACTGTCACAGCTCTCTGTCCTGTGCCCGTCTGTTCAGAGGAAAAGCCGGCAGCTCCGGACCGCGCGTCCCGCACTCACGTAGCCGGGGCCCTGGTGCAGCGGACCGCGGACAGGAAGGACTCACACCCCGAAGGGGACGGAGCGGGAAGCGAGCGGGCGGGGGGACGGGACGAGGCAGTGGTCAAGGGAGCAGTCTCTGCTGTCAGACTGTAATTCCAACTGCAGGGTGGCCACTGCCTCGTCACGTGAACTTAGAAAGCGTTTAGTCCTTTGGAGTTATTGATAATATGGGGTTGGAAACGGTCAGTGTGTATTTTTCAGGTCTCTGCGTGAAGTAAATAAGAACCTGGAGTTATTGATCAGCCCAGGGCCTGGTCCAGGAGAAATGTTACTAGCCTTCACTAGTATCTTCTTTACCCGCTGCTTCTATGTGAGTTAATAATTCATGGGGAAATCAGTGAGTTTAGTAACTAAACAGGCCAGTACATGTACGCACGAAGCAAGAAAAGAGGATGAGGTGAAAACCAAATTGCCACTTTCAGTGCTTCTGGAGAAACTGCCCTTTTGTGGGGTGTGTAGAAAAGAAAATCTCTCGTCTCTCGCTTCTCTCTATCAACCAACCTGTTTGGGCCACAGAGCTAAGGGAAGCGCCCTCTGCTGGCACAATCTGGACTTTCCAGTCAGGGACAGAAACTGGCTGAAAATCTTCTATTTTGTATGCATAGTGCTTGTGTGAATGTACTTTGGATGAAATTATACCGGTTTATGATTGAGAACCTCCTTTTATCCTTGGATGGCAAAGGAGGACCCCGTAATATTGTAAAAAGGACTAAATAAATTAATTTTTAAAAGCATACAACTTTACCACCAGCACCAGCGATATTAAATCCACACAGAATTAAGGCAAAGCAAAATAAGAACTGCTGGTGAAAGTTTACAGATTAACAAAAGCAAGGTCTGAAGAAAAAAACCATGTCTTGTTCTGCTTTCCTTGATTTTTAATTTTTTTCATTTCTATAACAAAACACCTGAAGGCTCTGCTCCTGGGTTGGAATGAAGTGAAGAAATGTTGGGCGCAACAGTGGTGTTCTGGGAAACCTGAAACGTGCAGTATTCCTCGGCTCATGGAGGAAGGAAGGATGGCAGGCAGCTGCTCCCAGACACTTCCACCCTCATCCCACTAACTGGATGTTCAATCAGAAAAACACAGTTTTTTTTTTTTATTTTAAAAGAAAACAGTGGAATGTTTAAGAAACCTAGCTGGATGCTGGGTATGGTGGCTCTCGCCTGTCATCCCAGCACTCGGGAGGCAGAGGCAGGAGGACTGCTGAGTTCGAGGCCTGTCTGGGCTACACAGTGAGCTCAGAGCCAGCCTGAACTACAAAAGTGAGACTCTGTCTCAAAAAAAAAAAAAAAATGGAAGGAAGAAAGAAAGAAACCCAGCTAGTCCTGTTATAAACTGTTGTTACTCTGACACATCATTTAAGAAACCAACCATTTTTCCTTCCTTCTCTTTTCAGTGGAATGATTTAAAGCTAGTAATGATAATTATTTTTCATCTTAATAACTTCTCTTCAGGAGTATTTATCCTGAGATGCTGTCTGCTCCACTGAGAAGCTCCTAAAGAACATTTTTCCCTTTGCTATTAATATCTTCTCTTCAGGCAAATCTCAGTCTAACCAAACCTAGACTCTTAGCCTGATGGCACCTGATCTTAATCAGTTTGTGTGAAGTAATAAAGCTTGGATAATTACTGCGGTTACATTCTAGAATATTATATGTTTCATGTGTTTTTTTTTTTTGAGACAGGGTCTCACTTTGTAGTTCAGGCTGGCCCTGAGCTCACTATGGTGCCCAGGAAAGCCACCGCGAATTCAGCAATCCTCCTGTCCCTGCCTCCCGAATGCTGGGATTACAGGCATGAGCCACCACGCCCAGCCATGTTTCATGTTTTGTTTCTATTTGTTCTTGGTTTGTTTTTGAGACAGGATCTCACTTTGTAGTTCAATTTGGCCTTAAACTCATTATGAAACCCAGGCTGGACTTGAACTTGTAGTGATCCTCCTCCTTTAGCATCCTAAGTGCTGGGATTACAGGCATAAGCTACCACACCTAACCATGACATGTTTTTCTAAAAAGTGATAAGTGTGCCAGGTGTGGTGGCTCACGCCTGTAATCCCAGCACTCAGGAGGCAGAGACAGGAGGATTGTTGAGTTCGAGGCTTGCTTGGATGAGACCCTGTCTCAAAAAAAAAAAAAAAGTGACAAGTGTGTGTACGTGTATGTGCACACATATGAGTTGATTAATAAAAGGTCAATTATGGTTCTAGTGCATTTTGTTGCATTTTGAAAGTTTCATATTATATTTTCATTTTTCCTTCACTTTTTGTTTGATTACTGGTGTTTCTAAAACACCTAATGACAAATGTCAAAACCCCAGGATCCAGCTCTTCTTGTCCTCAGCTCCTTCCTAAGAGCTTGGGACATCAGGCATTGTGTAATGCAAAGATGGCTCTTTACATATTTATTTTAAAACTTTTCTCCATCATGGTTATGGTTCAATATATCGAGGGGAATTTGGAAATGTTCCAGATCCATGTTACCTTTCAACAGTGAAAAGTAAAAAACTTCCTTTTAAAATCTTTGGAGTATCGTAAATGAAAAGTTTTCAAGAGAGAGCTGGCTAAGCATCTTCTGCCCAAATGCACTGAGGACTTGGCCGAGCAGCCCAGGGCTGGGGGAGGGTCCTTCTCTGAGCAGACACTGGAGCGGGGCTGTCTGGGGTGTTCAGAGCCATCAGACCTCTCATCTCTACCCTTACCAAACAGCTGCTCCTCCAATCCACAGGGCTCTCTCCCTCTAATTCATTTATAAACACTAGAAGTTAAGGGATTTTTCAAAAGAAATAGTTGAAAATTATCTTGAGTAAAAATCCACAATAAACATTAGCAAATTAAAATGCCCCTGGGTGGGCCGGAGGGTTAGCTCAGTGGTTCCAGCGCCTGCCTCGCAAATGCAAGGACCTGAGTTTGATCCCCGGTAACCACATATAATGCTGGGCGTGGAGACACGCCCACCACAATCAACACCATATACCACAATGCCAGACGTGGTGACTCACGCCTGTAATCCCAGCACTCGGGAGGCGGAGGCAGGAGGATTGCTGAGTTCGCAGCAGCTTGCCTGGGCTACATAGTGAGTTCAGGGCCAGCCTGAACTACAAAAGCGAGACCCTGTCTCCAAAAAGCAAAACAAAAACAAAAACAAAAACAAAACAAAACAACACAAAATATATATATATATTTTGTATATATATATATATATATATATATATATATATATATATATATATATATAAAATGCCCCTGGGTGGTGGGCGCCACTTTCTTTCCCCATGAGTGACATGTCATTTTGCATCAGGGGCTGTAGCCGAACATCACGGTACCTTTTCCATGTCGTCCCAGTTGGTGATGATGCCGTGCTCTATCGGGTACTTCAGGGTCAGGATCCCCCTTTTGCTCTGCGCTTCATCGCCCACGTAGCTGTCTTTTTGTCCCATTCCCACCATCACCCCCTGAAAGGTTCAAAAATATTCCCATTACTAGATTTTCACTTGAACTTGAGAAACTGGTTCAGAATTGTAAAGCAGTTAATGCAGCTTATGGCACATCCATAATTACTGGCCTTGTGCAAAAATCTCCATTGCATGGAGTTGAACAAAAAATATAGAATTTGTTAATTAAACAAGGCTTCTCTGACTGATTTTTGTGAATATATGCCAAGCCAAGTGCCATAAAGATCAATCAGATGGGCCCAGTGGAGACAAAAACACACAGCTTTTGCTATGTGCTTCCCACTGATGTTTTCTTTACATGTAATACGTAAAATGATCTGTAGCTCTCCAGATGGATTTGTTGACAGTTAACAGAATATAAAATTACATTTGGTATCAATGTTGCTTTCATCTACCAGCAAACTCAATGAGGTGGAATAACCTGGGCCTTTATTTTACTTTCTTTCGAAAGAGTAGCCAGGGTATATTTCAGAATAGTTTACAGTATTTCTGGTAATGATTATGAAGAAAACGGTATTTACATTAAAAAGATAAATGAGCAAACTTTATGTCTGAAGGACAGCGACCAAACATCCTGTGCACGAACTTGGCATCTGTTCCCACATGCAGATCACCACAGTGGCCTATATATATATTGTCGGTGCTAGAGACAGGACCCAGAGCTTTGCATATCCAAGCAGGCACTCTTTCACTGTATACACCAGCAGCCCTCCACAGATGTATGTTTAACAAGGGTGCATCACGTCCTGTTAGGGAGCAGCCCAAACTCTGCGATGCACCCAGAGGTGGGGAGTCTGTGTCACAGCCCCGACCTCTCCCTGGTCTAATCAGAAGTCCGCTCACCTGATGTCTGGGACGTCCCACGATGGACGGGAACACAGCCCTGGGAGCATCGTCCCCGGCGAAGCCAGCCTTGCAGAGCCCAGAGCCATTGTCACACACCAGGGCAGTGCTGTCCTCTTCTTCACACATAGCTGAAGCTGCTTCGCGGGGTCCTGTAGAGAACACAGAGGAAGGCACCCCGCTGCGGTGGGACAGCGCCAAGCGCCTACTGCTCCCTCCCATCCCAGACCGGGTTGGGGCCTGCTCTGCACAGGCAGGAGGCTTCCCGGCCTGCTCCTAACACAGCCTTTGTCCTGAAGTACTTTCCTGCAGCTGTAAGCTTTCTAGGAGCTGTGATTTCGATTGCCACGTGTGTGCTACCGGCACACAGCACAATCCCTGCACATCATGGGTGTCCACCAGCCCTTTAAAGCGGGGCAGGATGGTACATCCATGAACAAACAGTAAAAGTCCAGATGGAGACAGGAGGATTGCTGAGTTCGCGGCGGCTTGCCTGGGCACCATAGTGAGCTCAGGGCCAGCCTGAACTACAAAGTGAGACCCTGTCTCCAAAAAGCAAAAAAAAAAAAAAAAAAAAAAAAAAAAAAAAGTCCAGATGGGACAAGTTCCTATTTACGAGAGACAAGTTCCTTATTATAAGTTAAAGTAGGACCTAGAATGTTCTGTGTGTGTCAACTCACTTTTTTTCAAGATATAACACAACTTTTTTTCAAAAAAGTAGATTATGAGGAGTGCCGGGCATGGTGGCTTACGCCTGTCATCCCAGCACTTGCGAGGCAGAGACAGGAGGATTGCTGAGTTCGAGGCTTGCCTGGGTTACATAGTGAGCTCAGGGCCAGCCTGAACTGCGAAGCAAGACCCTGCCTCAAAAAACAAAAACAAACAAACAAACAAAAAGTAGATTATGAGGGATAGCAACACATGAAAATTTGGAAACATTAAATGTTTTAAAATTTAATTTAAAAATTTTAAAGTGTAATTTAATTTTAAAATTTTCAAACTATAATTTTTAAAAATTTAAAATGTTTTGGGTATTAAAAATGATTTAATGAAAATATTTAAGAAAGGTCCCTTTTGGATGCTGAAAACTTTTGCACTTACATAAACATGAATAAAAATTTTCTAAGGTGCTTAAAATATTAGGGGTAGTGATTATTCTGCATTCATAAAAGTCACTTTAAAGATTCAACAAGAGGGGGCCGGAGGGTTAGCTCAGTGGTTCCGGCGCCTGCCTTGCAAGCGCAAGGACCTGAGTTCGATCCCCGGTTACCACATATAATGCTGGGCGTGGTGGCTCACGCCTGTAATCCCAGCACTTGGGAGGCAGAGACGGGAGGATTGCTGAGTTCGCGGCGGCTTGCCTGGGCACCATGGTGAGCTCAGGGCCAGCCT
>PVIC010000698.1:70428-83836 GCA_004025085.1 Thryonomys swinderianus | reverse complement strand
AAAAAAAAAAAAAATTCAACAAGAGAGGGCAAATCTTCTGAGTTGGACATCACATAGGAGGACATTTGCCAGCTTTAAGATGATGAGTAAAAACATGAGCTAATGCTGTACTCTTATACAAGGAAAGTGGATTAGAGAGTAACTTCATATGATTCCATTAAATTGTATTTTATGCAAAAATAGTACTCATATTTACCAGATAGTAACAAGTTATTTTGAAGTAGTGGGTTTTGTAGATGCTTCTAATTATCTTCCCTGAGTTCTGTCATCTTTTCTAAATTGAGCATGTTCTCCTTTGGTAACAAAAGAATATTTTTTTAAAAACAGCTCAGATTATTTGACAAAATTTGAAAGGCTGAGAAAGAATTATCAAATTACAAACTGGGGAAATCAAAAGCCTCCTGGAAGGCATTTCCACCCACTCCTATCATTTTCCACAGAATTCCCTCTTCTACTCAGGGTTTCAGGTTGAGCAAGATTTTTCATGCATTTATTCATTTGTTTATATTTAGGTTATCATTTTTATTTTTGCTGGGGATTGAACTCAAGATCTTGCTCACGCTGGTCAAGTGTTCTACCCTTGAGTAATGTCCCCAGCTCAAATTCTCCCTTTAAATTGGTGAACTCATTGAACATTGTGACCTAGGTATAAAAATCTATTCTTTTAAAAATTCTGATGGTAGAAAAAGAAAACAGCTTTTACAGTTAGAATTTCCAGACCATCCCCATAAAATCAAGACTTCACTTTTCTACATACTCAGAACTTGCAGAGTAGAACAGAGCCCTTTGCAAAGAATGTGCACCTCACCATGCCTGCCTTGCAAGTGCAAGGTTGTGTTTAACCCTTGGTACAGAAAAAAAAAAAAAAAGATTAGAATGTAAGTCTCAATTGAATTGATGTGTTTTTAGATTAGGGCATATAATATTTTTCCTCAATAATAAAACAGAAAACACAGCTTCAGAGACCGGAAGTGACTCATCGGTAAATCCTCAGACTGCTCCATTTAAGACAAAGGGGATTTCGGTGCACAGTGATTATGGAGCTGGGATTTTGAGGTCACTCTGCCAGGATCTGAGTCCAGGCTCCATCACTTACCAAGTTGTTTAACATCTCTACATTTTTAACTATGAGGCAGCAACCTCTGTACGTACCTCATAAAGTTCTTATTGGAGCCTAGATTTTAAGAAATTAGAATAATTCATAGTGGCATATGCAGTGTAAATGTTCAATATATTAATTTCATTATCATCCTTAGTAACATCATTATGTAATTACTATCGTTACCAAAATATCTTGTTTTTAATCTCAGCTTTCCTTCCACCTTGTCCCAGGACTGGAACGACTTGCCAAAATGGAAAATGGGACTCATCGATGGATTGCGCCTTCTTTTCCCTCTCTGCCCTTTCCAGTTAACTAAATTAGATCTGTTCTCCTTCTGAGAAGATAAAATACATTAGAAGATATTTCAGGATATTTCTCAGAAGTAGCTGGCACTAAAAGGTCAGTTGGCAGGTTGTGTATGGCCTGAGCGTGGCCTCCACAGAAAAGAAAGGGCCACAACAAGTTTAAACACTGGGAATTAAGATGCTCTTGGATATCCTGAAATGCCCTTTCATCGGACAGGAAGGCTTGGGATGAACATTTGAACATTCGCAGAAAAAGCAGGTAGCCCAGAGCGTGAACAAGACTGCAAGGAAAAAAATATATTTAAAATTTAGTAAATGTATTTAGGTTTGGCAAAAGAGACCCAGGAGACTGTTATGATCTCTGAAAGGCGCACTGCACTCACAGCAGGCCTGTGTCCCCAGAGAGGGCAGGCCCAGTGTTGTTAGCCCTTATCTAACCTGAAGGGCCAGTTGGTTTGGAGCAAAGCATTTCCTAATTAGGTAAAACACGCCTGCCCCAGTGTCTGCTTTTGGAACTGCACCCGGGTCAGGGGTTGCTCCATCCCAGTGGAAGGCACATCTGGTGCCAAAAATGAGTAGTTCGTGGGAGGGGAGGGGGTAAGAATGTGGCAGTTCCCAGCTTGCTGGTTTTGAATCCTCAACCATATTTAGTCATGAATCACAAAAACGGAAGGAAAATCTTAGCGTGAAAACTCTGCTGTTGGCTGAAGCTGCTAAGCCCTGATTATAGGGGAGCTCAGTGTGGGGTGGCAGGGCTGGCTGTATGGTCACTCTCACCCCATCAGGCTGAGAGGATTTGAGACTGAGAGAAATGCGAGCCAGACCTCCTCACGGACACACTGAGCTGCCAGTTGCTGCTGCCTGGCTGCCTGCTGCACTTTGATGCAAATGATCAATATACAGAAGCCACCAAGTCATCTTGAAGGTATACTAAACAGTTACTCATTTCCAGTATAAAACACTACTGGTTAGAGCCCTGGGAAGCCCGAAGCAGTACACAAATCCAGCCAAAACCAGGAGACAATTGCCCTCTGCTCACTTTTAAATTCCACTTGCAATCACATCAGCCACATCAAAAAAGAGCCTAGTTTAAAAAAAAAAAAAACAAAAAAAAACACAAGCCAAATCCAAACCACAAACAAATCTGAGAATTTCCAGTGCCTAAATATAGATAAATGTACAACTTCCTGTAAAAAGCTAGTCTTATTCCTGTCCTGTGCTGTGAATCTGTTGCTTTAGTATATACAGACTTTACAGGTCACATGCATGAATGAAATTTCACTCCATCTTCCTTTCCACCTCCACCACCACATCAAACTGCTTATTCGCCTTGCTCTTAACGTTAGATCACTAGATTCAAAAGCTGCAATCATTTCAGTAGTATGCTCTTCATTCAGAAATGCCAGAGTACACGAAGCCATCCACACCCCTGCAGATGGCCGATTACAGCCAGTAATAAAAGAGCTGCTGGCATCTCTCAGTTCCAAGCTCACGCTGGAACCACTTACCCAAGTGGTGCTTGGCCGGTGTCTGCACGCTGGATGAGTGGCGTCCAGGAAAGCAGGATGAGGCAGGGTTATATAGCCCCTGGGCCTGCTCCCCTCCCACTTGCTTCCCAAACAAGGAGCAAAGACAGACTGGAGCCCGGCGTTCATCTAACACAACCATATAGGGACCTCAGCACAAAACTCTCTAATCTGGGTGGCCGAAGGCCTGGGTCTCATCCACTGCATTCCTCGGCTCTGCTCATGAAACCGGAGGCAGCTCAGCTGCTTGTGGGAGATAAACAGCCCGGGCCTTGAGAACAACTGCAAGGATGCCGAAGATGTTGGGCTCATGTCGTGGGCAGATGCAGCTCTCTGCACACCCCTCGCAGGATGCCTGCTGTGGGGCTGGCTGTGCAGGCCTTTTCCTGAGCACCCGAGAGCAGAAAGGGGCCCCTTCTGACCTGCGGGGACTTTACACCCTTTCCCACACAGGTGGCTTACAGTGAAGAAAAATGTTACTTTAGTTGCCCATAAATATATAGAGGGAGTGATGATTTTATGGTAGTTACACTGTGATTATAAATCAAGCCTCAGACTTGAAGTATAAAAACAAGGCTGACAAGCCCATGCTTTACAGAGAGAAACTTGGAAACCAGCACTAGTATAACTGCTTTAATTTATTGCTGCATTAATATGTCCCTTAGGTTTTTTACCTAACAATTTAGCAGTATGAGTACAGGTCAACCTTTGGCCCAAAAGATTACTCAACATCTTGTCTGAGAAATAGTTTGAAAGAGAAGAAATCATACAGCTTGTCCAGCTAGTTCTGCTCTGCCCACAAATCTATTTGATAGAAATAGAGATCAGGCGACCCCACCCCTTCTCAAAGACATCAGCTCTCATTCTTAAGTGTCAGTGGACAGCTTCTTTGGTTTCATATTTCCCTACTACCCTCCTCTATGCCAAGATTTGAAGTCATTCACAATAGACGTATTTTTTGATGGATACCATGAGTATTTCTGAACTGCTGAGATCTTAGAAAAATTATCCTCATAGGAGTGGCTTTATTACAGCTGGGATCAGCTGTTCACTCATGTTATGATGTCTGATCTGTTTCATTTGTGGTCTATTCTTATGTAAATGCACATGTATCTTTGATGGGTTGTATTATTACTCATCGGGGATATTTAAACAGCTCAAGACTAACATCAGAATTTTCCTGTATTTTGTTAATTGTGTCTAACTTCTACTTACCAGAAAATACAACTGTCTGATCTTCAAGTGTGAAGGCTACATAGTTCAACATAAAGGTGGGTGTTTGGATTAATGCAATGGTTTTCTTCCTGGAGATTGTATGAAGTCTAAAGTCCACTTCTGTCTCAGGCAGTGCCTGTGTAGGTCTTGGTACGTCCATCAAATGACTGTCTCTTTTAAAGACTGGAAGAGAAGAGTTTTGGTAACCTAATAATGTGTGTGTCATTTCTAGTTTGATAGTCTCCATCCTCAGTCATAACAATAAGCAGACGATGAGGATATAAAGGGAACTCATGGTTTATTTTTTCTTACAAGTTTTATTTAAAAAAATAATCTATGACACTAACCAGGAAGGGCTTGTAAATGAAAATAAATTTCTGAACAAGTGATGAATGGTTTCATTGTCTGAGTTAGAGATTTATACTTGCATACCCAATCCAAGTCTCATCAGTGAGAGAAAACAGCACGGGATGAGTGAGTATCTGTGTGTGCAAAGAAATCTCCATTCAAGTGGCTAGATATCTCCAGGGCTGACAGCCATGTATCCAAGGAGTTATGGAACAATCAGCAAAGCAGCAGTGTCTGGTTACTTGGTTGTGATTCAGGAAACTATAAAATACATTCCAACTATAAGCACACTTTCAAGAGCTATCTCCCTAAGTGTTGCTCTACAAACCACACACCATCTTCGTGACATTATTCAGTGAAGAATTACTGAAAATCCCCTGATAGCCCAGACTATCTTGATATTCTTTGAGGCTCAGTCCAGAGTGGCATAAATAAGGGATGCTCATTAGCAATGACGGAGATGCTCAGTGCCAGCACTGTCCAGTGCAATAGCCACAAGCCGCGTGCGACTACTGACTAGTGAAATGTATGTAGGAATTGAATGTTTTATTTAGTCTTCTTTAAATTGAAGTTTGAATGACTATGTATTGTGCCATATCTGAAGGCACAAGCTTAGCAAGCAAGCTTTGAACATGGCTGTCCCTATAACCACCAACAGGGCCATTAGTCATGCCAGTGCCCAGGCTGTGCTCCTAGACCAGCTAAAACAGAGCATGTGGCCTGGGACACAGATGCCCCCTTTGTAGCTGAGGATGAGATTTCTCACGTAAGGACAGGGCTCTGGAAAGCAAGCCCTGTGAATTGCCTCCATCAGGGTGTTCATGATACATAAAACTGACCCCTTGACACATCTCTTGGACCCCACTCCCTGAAATCCGTTCTTAAGTAAGCTTTTTATTCTAGAATAGAGTTCTATTTGTAGAAAAGTTGAGAAGATAGAATGGAACAATCCCCATATACCTTGCCTCCATTTTCCTCTATTATTAATATAGTGGACCTTAGTTACAACTGGCCTGACATACAAACACCTTGGGTTTTGACTAGAATTTTAGTTTTAAACTTACAATCAAAGTCTTATGTTATGACCCAAACACTGGTTGTTTGTGCTTCCAGATAGTCTCAGAAGCAGATTTACCCTTAGAGAGTTCTGGAAAGAACCTTACAGCATCCCTTCCTGGTGGGGTTAACGGAGAAATCCTGGGCCAATGTCTTTCTAAGCAATGAGAACTTCCTTGAGGAAAATGTGGTACAAACTTATACAAAAGAGAAACTTCAAAGGCAACTGACCAACTTGGGTTACAACCAGCCCTCAGGAACGAATTGGGTTCATAACTGAAATTTCCACTGTAGCCCACATCAGTGTTGTACATTGGTCATAACTGATGAACCGATATTGATACATAGTTATTAACTAAAACCCAGACTTTATTCAGATTTCATTAGTTCTTACCTTCTGTTCCTTTTTGTAGTAGGATCCCATTCAGGATGCCACACTGTACTTACTCCTGTTTCCTTAGGTTCTTTATGACTGCAAGTTTCTTAGGCTTTCCTTATTTTTAATGACCTCAACCACTTTGAGGAATAATGGTCAGGTATTGTGTACATTGATCTTCAATTTAGATTTGCCAGAAGTTTCCAGTGACTAGAGTGAAGTACTACTTTGGTGTCAGAGCCAGAGACTAAAAAGCAGTATCCTTCTCATCACTTTGTAGCAAGGGTCCAGGCTATCAAGATGACCTAGCACTAGAGATGGTAAACTTACTCACCCGCCTGATATTTGTCAGATTTCTCTACTACAAAATTTCTCTTCCCTCAATCCCTTCCTACTATGTTCTTTAGATGGAAGTTATTTCACACAGCCACAGTTCAAGAAGCAGGATTTATATTTCACCTCGCTGAGGGCAGAGTATCTTTATAAACTATCTAGAATATCTAGAAGGGGATTTATTTTTATTAGGATCCTAAGTGATTCTAATCCATACCCAAATTTGAGAATCACTCACTATATTGTTCAAGTTACTCATTGCTAAGACACAAGACCTGACACTTAGAACTTAAAGGAGGAGAGATTTAATTTGGCTGATAGTTTCAAGGGACTCAGTCTGTAGTAGGTTAGCTCCAAGGCAGAGACATCATGGCAGAAAGGTGTGGCAGACCTTAATTCGTGCTGGCCAGGAAGCAGAGCAGGGGACAGTGTGAAGGAGCAAAGAACCAGCCATTGGTCTCAAGGCCATGCCTCTGTGTCCCGCCTTGACAACACCCAGAATGTGTTCTACCAATCTCTTGGGTGAACCTCAAGGCCAATTAGGTTGATGTTGCACCCTGACTGACACATTCAAATGAACAACTGACAGACAAAATCACATGGTGTCTTGGGGTTTTTCCAGTTCGACTCTGATTCTCTGACTGTGGATGAGATGGAGAATGGTTGGGTTTCCTGGACTTGTGTGGAAACTAGCTGAGAGTCAGTTATTTAGTCTAGAAACCAAATCACAGATCCTCTGGACACAAAACAGAGAATAAATGTAGAATTGTTGATATTACCACCATGAGTGTTTGGGAGCTGGGCCATGGAATACTGGAAGGGAAAAAAAAACCCACAGCTAAAAGCAGATAGATAGTGCTTTGGACTAAGTCTCAGACAAAGTGGAAGAAGAGCTAAAGAAGAGAAAGCATCAGCTCTGTCAGCTAGAGAAATGTATGTGTTGTGGGGAAAGAATTCTAGAACATAAATGGCTGTGCACAGAGGACCACCAGGGTATGTGAGTAGTGCACGGCACTTTGGAGGTACAAGAGCATAATTGACAATAATGACAAATGTTTACTGAGCAGTTAGTATTTTGCAGACACTCATTTACCATTTTGCCCTCAAATCTACTATGAATAATAGATCCGTGTGTGTGTGTGTGTGTGTGTGAGAAAGAGAGAGAGAGAGAGAGAGAGAGAGAGAGAGACAGGGTCTTGCTTTGTAGTTCAGGCTGGCCCTGACATCACTATGTAACCCAGGCAAGCCTCGAACTCAGCATCCTCCTGCCTCTGCCTCCCGAGTGCTGGGATTACAGACACGAGCCACCACTCCCGGCACTGTGGTATGTGGTACTGATTGATGGTGGGCCTGAGTCACCACGTGCAGGATAGTTGTATGTGGTTACAGGAATTGGAACCACTGAGCTAAATCTCCAGCCCAATAATAGATTCATTTCTAATTAAATATCTGAGGATGACAGGATTTGAATCAATTTACAATTACTTTAGATTACTTTAAGATTCAGACTCAGCATAACTTTGGACCTGTGGTTGAAGCAAAGCAGAAAACCAGCTACAGAAACAGGATATTCCCAAAGATACTCGAATAAATGCAAAGATACTGCATATAAAATAGGAAAGAAGCAACCATGTTCCCACTTGGTAAGACAGAAAAAGGAACTACTCTTAGTAAAATCACTTGCTTCAGAGAAACGTAGTGAAGAGGCAAGTTGAAGATGAAATCAGCCAGGGTTTGGGAAAACAAACTGCTAAGAGTTTATGGTATACAAAGTAACTCAGAAATGCATTAGTCACTATTCAATACTTTGAACTAACAATAAAGTTTTTTTTTTTCCCCAAGAAGAAAGTATTTTATTTTTGCTGTTATAAGACCCACAAAGTCTGTTCTCTGGATCACTGCTTGGACTTGTCAAAGGTGGATTTAAAGCTACTGGTTTCTCAGGGCCTGATTGGTACAGTGTTAAATTTTAATAATCAGGGAAACAGCCAGTGATGCATGATAGAGATTGTGAGAGCCTGGAAGCCTGGCTGCACACGGGAGCACTCTGGGTGACTCGGAATGCTTAGTCAGGTGCTCGCTTTGGCAGTACATACAACAGATGCAAATGGTGCAGAGATTAGCATGATTCCCCAGGCAATGACAGCATGCAAATTCAGGAAGCATTTCATATTTTTAAAAAATACATAAAAAGGAAGTGAAGCCCATGAGGCAGCATGAGGCCTGACTTCATGCATTGTGGTGTGAAGAATTGAAACGTCTTTTACAGTCCTTGAGAAGGTGTAACAGGCATGTATGGGTTCCATCTACTATTCTACACACCCTCAACTACAAAAACAGGCTAAAGCCTCTAATGAACTCATTCCAGGGAAGACAGATTGTCTCCTGGGGTAGTGAGGGCCATGTTTGTTGAACTAGTAATGGAAGCAAGATGGTCTCAGGGCTACTATAGAAGGACTCCTGTCCTACATGGCAGTAGGAAGAGACATTTCAGCACCTTTTCACTCTGCCTCTCCAACCTTTTGATAGAGTTTAGTGACACATATGAAGAGTCTGGGTGTCATTGTTCATCTCTGTTCCTTTATCGGTACCAGCTGTGTGATGAGTATGCAGTATGCAGTTATAGGAATGTGACACCTTTGTAGATCTGTTTGGTTTACACATATCAATGGATCACATCGTACAGGCAAGAAGAGAAGCATCATAGAGGAAGAGAGGCTGGTTTGAAGATCCATAGTCTTGATGTTGCTGTGAAGCAGCTATTGTGACCCCAGACAAGATCTTTTCATCTCTGGGTCCCAATTACCTACCCTACAATGAATTTGGGGTTAATATACTTATTAGTGTTCACCTAATATTCTATACACATCTCCCTTTGTCTTTGTCTTCAACACTTACAAAATCTCAGTGAGAGAGTACTAGTACTCTCTTATTAAATAGTACTAGTACTATTTAATAAAAATTACAGGTCCTGAAACTAAGATTTCTTAATAGTATTAAAAAAATATAAGTAACAGAGTGCCGGGTGTGGTGGCTCACACCTGTCATCCCAGCACTCAGGAGGCGGAGGCAGGAGGATTGCTGAGTTCGAGGCTTGCCTGGGCTACATAGTGAGCTCAGAGCCAGCCTGAACTACAAAGCGAGACCCTGTCTCAAAAAAATATATATATATATGAGTAACAGAACTACTACTTTTTTTTTTTTTTTTGAGACAGGGCTTCACTTTGTATTCAGGCTGGCTCTGAGCTCACTATGTAGCCCAGGCAAAACCTAGAACTCAGCAATCCTCCTGCTTCTGCCTCCTGAGTGCTGGATTATAGGCGTGAGCCACCACACCTGGCACTGTGGTATGTGGTACTGATTGCTGGTGGGCGTTGAGTCACCACGTTGGGTATTGTGGCATGTGGTTACCAGGGATTGAACCAGGGACCTTGCACTTGTTAGGCAGCTGCTGGAACCACTGAGCTAAATCTCCAGGCCCCAGGACTACTAGTATTGTACTATCTTTACTTCTTAATTTCTTTGGGTTTTATAACCTGTATTTGTCAGTCATCTATGTTCCAAAAATTAGGACAATTTTGAACATTCAACTGCCTATGGGAAAAGAATGATTGAAAGATCAATGGTACTCCTGAAGAACTGGGAATGGTCACCTTTCAGTTTCCATCTACTGCTGATCTGATTGATCATTGAAGTTACTAGAGCTTCTACTTTTTAAGACAATATAGAAACTACAATTTTTATGGAATATCCTCTTGTTTAAAAATGATAGCACTTATTATGGCCAGGGATTTAGCTCAGTGATTCTATTGCCTGCCTCACAAGCACAAGGTCACAAGTATGATCCCAGGTACAGCAAGCAAACAAACAGAAAATGATAGAAATTATTAACACTCTTTTAAATGGTGACTGGATAAAGGACTTCTTTCTGTGTGTCTACAGTTTCTAAACTACAATCTTCCAGCAATGATAACCAGTCCAGTTACAATCTGAGTGCTTCTTGACATTGCATTCAAAAGATAATTAATTGAGGGGAAAAGGTTGAAATGCTTTCAAGAGTTAGTGTAAAAATAGAGAGATGTGACTGTCTTAGGTGAGGGTATTATAGGTATGCATCCTCCTACCTGGTTATTGACAGCTCCTTAGATGTGGTTCAGCTGCTCTCACTCAGGAAGGAAGTTGTAACAAAAGCTCTGAGTCATTGTCTTTGATGATTATATCACATTGTTACAGTGGTACTTTAGCCAAGGAAGTCAGTTCTCTCCGTGATCCTGGCTGCAAACTGAACTGGACAAGAACCAAATCAAATTTCCCCTTATGGTCAACATTGAACCAACCATTGAATTTGATTTGGCTCTCATCCAACTCAGTTTGCAACCACAATGGTGGAAGAACTGAGGTGCCACTGCATATTCTGAGTGTGTGAATATAAGCATGTCACAAATGCTCCAGTGTCAAAAGTAAGGAAAAAATGACCATGCAGGCACTTAATGATTACCATGGTATAGAAACATTTCACAGGGAATCTGGGAAAATTTCTGAGATGTCACATCTCTGGGCATCTTTTGGGGAACACAGGATTTAGACCAGATGTTTGACAAAGCACAAGGCAGTCTAAATTTATTTCCAAGGATTCACAGGAGAATGGACCCTACATTAATTTAGTACCTAGCATGTTCCCAGGGAAATTATTTATGTATAATAAATGAATGAAGTGGTTTAAGAAGAAACTTTAATTTATTAAGAGGGTTATGATTTGAATCCAACAAGAATTTTTAAATAATCCCTTGATTATATATAGTCAAGTAATCTTTGCCTTTCTATGGAAATTTAAACTATTTTTTAAAATGCATTGTTCATAGCCTCTGGAACTATAAACCAAAACAATAGCAACATTTTGGGGTTACTATAGACTGGGAAGGCTCTGTTATTAGGGGGCAATTTTGTTTTAATTATTTTGTTTTATTTTTGTGAGGCCAAAGAAGTTCAGGGAATAAACTTGGGTATTGCTACTTTTTGTTCAAAAAGAAGGCAAATTCTCAAAAATCAGATTAACATTTGTGGGTGATTTGTAGATAACAAAGTATATAATACAGGTTTAGCTCTATGTTCTAGTAAATTTTCTTAAAAGTTCTCTCTCTTTTCATGTCCCTACTTTAATACAATGTTATGGTTTATTTCTACTTATTTTCTAATGTAGATTAAAGGGCTCTTTCTTACTGTAATATCTTATTCCTGATTCTTGTTTATCACAACAGACACCATTTAAGTGTAGACTATACATCCATGTATTTTTGCATTGTACAGCAGAAAACAATAATCTTCCCTTGACCCTCCTAAGTTCTTATCTAGGACCCTCCCATCAAAAGACAGATTAACACAAGAAAAAAATGCCAATTTATTAACATATTTCTCATGTATACCACGGAGATACTCTGGAAATGAGCAATTATCAAAGAGGCAACATCGAACTGTGGTTTATACAGCATCGTTGTCAAAGAATAACAGTTTTGGAGAAGTGACAACGCAAAGGTAAAGCCCCAAGGGTGGCAAATTAAAAAGCAAAGGGTAAATTTACAGTAGACAATGGCTAGTAGAAAAATTTTGTTGTAGATTCTTCTGTGCCAGTCTCAAGGGAAGTAAAGCTCCAAAGGTCATTTCTAGTGATCAGCCTTTGTCTTTTCCGGTACCTAAAGGAGGAGGTAGAGTTTCTTATATTTATGTTCTGCTTTTAAGGAAACAGAGGGAAGACAGGGAGGTTTTTCTGTATCTGCATCTTCTCAGTTGCTTTTCTGCTTAAAGTAATCCTTGTGTCAATGTGGCATCTTTGGGGTGGAGTACTCTGCTACCTTTCAGAGCCCAGTAGTGTACCTTCTGTGTCCCTCTGTGCAGCTACAACAATTAACTATCAAGGGCATGTGATCATTCACAGGAGGCCCCTTCCTACCCTCTCATTTGCTGTCTCTGCAAGGTTCACTGTAAGCTTCACGTTTCTAGAGCTCTAAGTTTTCCCTATCTCCATGGCACACAAATTTATATGGTCCAGCCCCTAAGCCCTCATGAATTTTATTTTCAAGGCCTAGGATACTTTTCTTCTCATTCTGTTTATTTCAAAAGCCTGCTCAACATTCTCTTACAGGGAACTTCAAAAAAATTTTTTTCCAGGTAAAGGAAGCTCTAGTAATTCCCTTTTGCAACCTCCTGTATTGTGTCATATTCTCCTACACTCCCCACTAGGGTGCAAACATTTGGAGGCAGCCAGTGGGGTGGTTATTCCCATGGGACACTCTGCCAGTCCAGTTAGGGTGGGAATTCAGGAATGCAGTGAAGCAACTTCCTTTTTTCCCCAAATCTTAAAAGAACTACAATAACTATCTCAGACGATGTTATTTTCAGAAAGTTTTCCTGATGTATTTTAAGGAAAGAACAGATAAGATGCATAAGATAAGGAAAGTTCTTTTCTGCACTTTCTTTAGCACATTTCAAACTTATTGCAACATGACAGCTTTGCCCCGTTTGCCTTATGTGGAATGTGTCTGCCTAGGTCCTGGCTTCAGAAAGTCAAGCACATTGGGCAATCAATGTACACCACCAACAAAGGCCAACGCAGAGCACATGCTCCCGGAAGAAGGTGGCACCACAGTCTGGGAGGTCAGGTCATTCACAGAGCATTGAAGGGTTGCTGTGAGGCTTCCTCAGCATTTCTGCAAAGTACAGGTTTCCCCAGTGGTTTGCTGAGCAGAGGAGCCCCTAGCTGAGGGAAGGACAAACTCATTATGAGAGTCTCAGTTTAATGGTCTCCTCCTGCCTTGGGTTAATTTGCTGTTATCCAGTTACTCTGGCTGGTCTTCAGGACAACCTTATAGAAAGTGCATTGTCCTTTGAATGTAGGTAGCCAATGTTTTTCCCCCTCTCTTCCTCAAAAATATGAGTTCAAGGGCCGGAGGTTTAGCTCAGTGGTTCCGGCGCCTGCCTCGCAAGCGTAAGGACCTGAGTTCGATCCCCGGTTACCACATATAATGCTGGGCGTGGTGGCTCACGCCTGTAATCCCAGCACTCGGGAGGCAGAGACAGGAGGATTGCTGAGTTTGCGGCGGCTTGCCTGGGCACCATAGTGAGCTCAGGGCCAGCCTGAACTACAAAAGCA
>PVIC010000698.1:0-70328 GCA_004025085.1 Thryonomys swinderianus | reverse complement strand
TATGAGTTCAAGCAAAGTTTGCTAAAGCAGGGCCTAAATTTGCCAAACTATAATCACTGGAGTCAACGGACAGTTTGTGAAGATCCATGTTCCTTCTAGAGGTTCATCTGAACGGCCCGATGATGGGAACACAGATCTGCATTTGACCTCGAGCTTCCCAAAAGCCCTAGGATGGAAGATGTGAGGAGAAGGCTGTAGTACCCTCAGAGTGTAGAGAGCAGCTTTCCTGCCACGGCAGGTGGCTGTCATGAGATTATCAGTGCTAACTTGTACCTTACAGTGTGACGTAGGTAGCATAGGTGTGTAAGTGGAAGGGGCTGGGTAGGACTGAACCATGGGGTCTCTTTAGGACTTGGGTATTCATTGTCTATGTGGCTTTCGACAGTTAAAAATGTCTTCAGGCCTCTGGCCTAAATTTTTAATGTCCTGTTTCCCTTTTACAATCTGTGATTAAAATATAGACCGGAGATTTAGCTCATGGTTCCATCACCTGCCTAGCAAGCACAAGGTCCTGAGTTCAATCCTGGTAACCACATAAAACAATACTAGATGTGGTGACTCACGCCCTCCAGCAATCAGTACCAAATACCACAATGCCAGGTGTGGTGACTCATGCCTGTAATCCCAGCACTCGGGAGGCAGACGCAGGAGGATTGCTGAGTTCGAGGCTTGTCTGGGCTACATAGTGAACCTAGCATCAGAATGAATTACAAAGCAAGACCCTGTCTCAAAAAAAAAAAGGGAATTTAGACTCTAGAGAGAAGTAAAAACTCTCCTGTTCATCTGTGAAATCTGTTAGGTAACATCAATGAGATGGATAGTTTCACAAATGGAAATCATGACTCAGATATATTGACTAAAATTCTGCTTTAGGATTCAGGCTAGAACCTTATCACTGGCAATATTTGTGATGTGGACAAATCACCTGTACCTTGGTTTCATCACTGTAAAACAACAACAGTACCTGCCTGCTATCTAGAATTTATTACCTCTTATTACCTCTGTTGGAGTGTACTTGGGTAAGTCAAACACATCATCTGTTAAGCTATTTTTTGTCTGTTTTTGTTAGATGTTGAGGATTCAACCCAGGGCTTTGCACATATAGGCAGGTCCCCTGCCACTAAACTACATCTTCAGCCATGCTCAAGTCTCTTAAAAACTATAAAGTACCAGTTGATCAGACATATTATAGTCACCTAAATCTTGCTCTTAGCAAGTGCTACATTGTGCTTGGATGCTTCTTGTCCAGAGTAATGTGGGAAGCACTGGACACTTCAGATCCCATTAGAAGATCCAGGGTTTGTGTGAGGCAATCCCATAAAAGCAAGTGGTCTGACCAGCAAGAAGAGGGCGGGCTTTGTGCCAGCAGAGCTTACACAACACTCATTTTAGCATCAGACATACTTTATTCCCTAGCAAAGAAAGCAAATGGGAAGGTCCCTGTGAGATATCTTTGGATGCTTGAAGAATTTTAAAAGCTGCAACTTGGAATTCAAGGCATTCATTTCCTTTTGGTACCAATTTGAGACCCTATAGGGTAATTTCATTCTACAGAGCTCCCGTTGCTTTAAAACCTGAATGGAATTTGAGATAGTTGGAAGAGAACAAGATTCTTATTACTTCTGTTGAAAGACAATATAAAGCAGGGACTAGAGAATGGACTTTGGAATTAGGTTGGAGTCAAACACCAATGTTTTTCAACCGACTTTGAGGCTCTGAACAAATTGTTCAGTATTTCACCTCCTTGGTTTTCTTATTTGTGGAAAGACTGATCAGAGTATAGTTGATGCTGAATTCTGGCATCTTTCAGTATGATGTTCTTAGACACATTTTGCGTCAATCTATATGGTCTACGCTCAAACTGTGAACTGTGGCACAACCTGGTGAACTCCAAACTTTCAAAGATGAACACAGTGTATAAAGTACAGTGTTTTGTGACTTTCTTTCTGTAAGCCATGTCTTGTAGAGTCCAGAATGGAAGCCAAGCTGCACCTTTGCAATTTCTTCAGTTAGTTCACAAGCAATGATGACTCACACACCTTGAAAACATTTTGCTTCTCACTCAGTTCAGAGCAGGAAGATGGCTCACAAGGTCACCCCCTTTCCTCCCTGGGAACACTAGTTAGAATAAATGCAAGTTTGAATTTTTACATGAATAATATTTCCAGAGATTTTCAATGTGCTCCTCAAACTGCAAGGTGTGTATACATACAAGTGCTGGGTTTTTTTCAGGGATGGAACCTCAACAAACCTATGTGTACAGTTTTCTGCCAGTTTAGGTTTAAAACATACGATGGAACAATTGAAAAGTGTTTTGTTTTCCCTGAATCCATGACAACAAAACCTTTGCCCGAAACCCAGCTGTGGATGTGGGTAACT
The DNA here is from genome assembly GCA_004025085.1 of Thryonomys swinderianus. Taxonomy (NCBI): domain Eukaryota; kingdom Metazoa; phylum Chordata; class Mammalia; order Rodentia; family Thryonomyidae; genus Thryonomys; species Thryonomys swinderianus. The sequence goes on along the minus strand of PVIC010000698.1, from coordinate 67,949 downwards.
CAGTAACACGTGTGGGTAACCCACTCCACTGACCCGAAAGAACACAGGCACAGTCTGCTATTTGAACACAAATTTGTTGGTGGAGAGCTTTTTTGGTAGAGAGGAACAGAAAATTTGGCTTCCTCAGAGACTGGATGAAGCAACCCCTCCTCCCAAAGTACTCAACATACCACTCGGCAGAGCCTTGACTTTATAAGGGAAGGCAGCTTCTGAATCACAGGCTTTTCCTACTTAATTCTCACTGGCTGCCCTGGAATGAAGCTCTGCTAAAAATGTGCTAGGCAACTGTTGATTTAGGCATTTCTATCTTTTTTTCTAGTGACATAACGTGTACATGTTGAAGAGATCCTACAGGTTCTTTCTACCTCACTCACCCCTTGAAGCATTCTGGCAGAGAAGATGTAGAAGGATTTCCCAGAATTAGAAAACTTTCCATTTGTCCGAACTGTGTGTGGGTTTAACATTTTAGGTACTACATTATTTAATTTTTTCCTCTACACAGAGATGGAGAATGTGTCTGAGTTGAAAAGCTTCCTGAAGAAAGAAAAGTATTCAGAAAACATTAGGTATTAAGGGTTCAGAAAGCCATTGTCTGTGTTGTATTAGAACTTCATAACTTTTTCTCCCATATTGAATAGTAATGAAGGCAGCTACTTTTACAAATAGAATCTTGATTGTTGAACCAGAAAATATAATCTTAGATTGTTGGGGTGAGGCAAATTGGAACCTAGTGTTGTTTCCCTAAGTGGATTATTTTTAAATTCCTGTTCAGTTTGCTACTTTTCTTATTTCTCAAAGGAGGTTGTTAGTTGCTAGACATGGTGGAAGATGCCTGTAATCCCAAGCGTCTGGGAGGCCAAGGCAAGAGGGTTGTCAAATTGAACATATTTTGAACAATTTAGCAACTTAGTGAAACTCTGCCTCAAAAAACAAAGAATAATGTAGGGATCGGGGCTATAGCTCAGCATGAAGTTCAGGCTTTAATCCTCAGTCAGTACAGCAGATTTTAAAAAGTCTTTCAGGTCAATATCCTGCCTAAAAATTTTGGAAGAAAAAAGTATTTTCACCTACTGTGATGCCTGGGGCATCAGCTGGGCCTAACCCCGTGCAGGTAAGCTGAGCAGCGCCCTGCCTCTGGTACCTCTATTTGAAGGACCCTGCTATTCTAAGGGACACATGGCATGGCCCACCTTTCGAAAGGAGATTTCACAGTTGCAGTCTCCATTTGCCAAGATCATTTACAAATACATTTTACATTTAAAAGCAGTTTTATGTCACGGCATTGTGACCATTTTTCTGGCTGGTCAAGAGCTACTCAAATTTTTCAGATATCTGGGATGGTTAATTTCTTAGGGAAAGATGAATGCCTTAAACTATGTCACTCTCTCAACTACATCTTGTTATTTTATTGTATTTTTTTCCTTACTTTTTTGTTGAGGTGAGGTTTTACTATGCTGCATTGGGTCAGTTTACATAGCTCTAGAAATCTCTATTTGATATTTACAGATCCAAAATCTGACCACAAAAGATATGTTTCATTCACATCAGACTGTGGGATTCCACCACCCAAAGATAAACTTAGCCTTCTTTTTCCTTGCTCTATCAAATGTCCAGGTTAAGAGAAATGCTCCTGAATAAGAGGGTCTAATTTCCAAGTGCTGTTGAGACAGTTAAGATTTTAGGCAGGAAAGAGTTTTCCAGAATTGAACTTTTCTCTAATCTGGAAAAGATGGATACTTTTCTTAGCTCTACTTTTCTTGGAGTTCAGAAGTTCAACTACTTAAATGGGTGTCTCACCTGCAAGTGTGTGCAATATTAGATAATATATTTGATCAGAGAGTTAAATTGATGAAATAAACACAGCTAAATACAAATCCCATGTGGATGTTCTGCAAGAAACTATCAGTGGGTAGCAGCCATCTATGGTGTAGCAATCTTTGTCAACATGGCCCATTTAAATTCCTGTTAGGATCAGAGTGTTGAGGTTTATGAAATAAACTAAGTGGGTGGCAAATATATTTTCTCAAACACCATCTGCTCAAAGTTTAAGTCCAAATCTTATCATTTGACTGACTTTTTTCTGTCTATAATGAGCTTGATTTTTTTTTTTTTTTGAGACAGTGTCTCGCTTTGTAGTTCAGCTGGCCCTCAGCTCACTATGCAGCCCAGGCAAGCCTCGAACTCAGCAATCCTCCTGCCTCTGCCTCCCGAGTGCTGGGATTACAGGTGTGAGCCACCATGCCCAGCAGTGAGTTTGATTTATTAAAATTGATTTACTACAAAGAGCAAGAACAATGTGGACCACTTAAGGTGATTTAAACTAAGAGACATTTGCAAAAGTAATGCACAATGGTGTCAAAGCATGTGGAGATTTCAGCAATTTGTGCAGTATACTACTGTTGGTCTTTTTCAAATAGTTTTCCTCCAGGAAGCAGCACAGGTGTTTGGAGGATGGTCCTTCAATGGTGAGCTGATATTCAGAGCTACCGTCTTTCCAGCAGGTTATCCAAGCCGATACTAGGAGGCTGCTACCTGGTGAGGCTGTGATCAATTAGTCATTTTAAATGAAATGAAAGTCCTCAGCTGCTTTCACTTAAGGGCCGCGGGTTTAAATTGAGCTACTTCTTGCTCTTCAGACAAAATGACAATAAAAGACAGCTACTAATATTTCCAATAGTGATTCGTATCACAAAAACAGTTCTGGAACAGGAGGTTTAGGAAAGTACTTAATCTCCTTTTGGTTTTTGTTAACATTTAATGTAATATTTGATATGGCTAGATTTAGATCTATTTCTATTTGTTGTTTATTCCTGACCTTTTCCGACCTATTTCTGTTATCTTTGTTTTCTTTTTGTTGCTGCTTGTGCGGGTCTTACCTGTTTTCTTTCCTGCCTCCTTTTGGGTTATTTCTTTTCCAAATTTCATTTATTTATGTATTAGCTTATTAGCTCTATGGTATTTAGAAGAAATTGCCCTATGACTTACAACATGCATCTTTAAATATACCCAGTTTACTTAGGGTTAATAGTGTACTGCTTCGTGGAATGCAAGTCCACTGACACTCTCACTGTGGTATAAGTGCGTTATTAAGCCCTTAGCACTTTCTGCATTGTTTCTAGTTTTATATATGTGCTATCAAAGTGACATCCCATTTATCATTAAATCTTCATCTGCTTTCCCAATACCTATTTAATCAAGCATTCTAAAGACAAGTTTGTAGCATTCTAACTATTTTAGATCGCATATATAAAGATTATGTGTTTACACATGTGGGCAAGTTGTTGAAGTACTGCGGCAAAAAGTCAAAATTGAAACCCTAAGAAGTCCTATTTTAAAAATCCAACCTTGCAAGCTCTTCATCTTGCCCCATATATTCTTAAATTCCAAGTTCCATTTTTCCGTTTCCGCTTGGTCGAGCTGCTCCCTTGCCGTGGCCCTTTCTCTCCCTCCATGTGGCCTCAGAGTCACAAATGCCTGGTTGGGGTTCATTCTCGGCACTGCGCTGGAGATGGAGTCCGTGAAGACTGAGCCTGGAGATCTTTCCCTGGGCCCTGTAGATGCCCATCCTCGGGGAATCAAGGTCATCGTCAGTGTCTGAAGAGCGTGAAGAGCTGCAAACGTGGCATGGCCTGCTGGTGGGAGGGTGTGGGCAGCTGCAGAAGTGGCCGGGGAGACAATGATGAAAACCTTCCACGGAGTTAGTTCACAGTGAGGAAATTGACTCTTTCTCCCCCTCTCTAAAGTAAAACATTGCTCCATCCAGATAATTAATCGGATGTGAGTGGTACTCCCCAACACTTGACATCTGTTGGGAGGTAATGTGGTAACCATCCCTGCCCCCCAAGCCCCAGAACCTCGTTAACATGGCGATTCTTCCTTTGGTAGCACCGTGTGGTCTGAACTAACTGCCTCAACACCTCAACCTGAGAAACAAATGCCAAATACAAAAAATGTTTTTGATATTCTTTTCAGAGAAACACATGCTTAAATCAGATTTTTTATATATCAAAAGTGAGTCTAAGTCTAAAGCCCTGACCAATTAGCTTAAGAGTTTGAATAAAGTTATTGTCATAGCACATGATTTATCAAAAACTGCTAGTTATTTAGTTATTTAAAATATTGAGGAGAAAACCCAGGAACTGATGCACACTAGACAAGTGCACTACCACTGACCTACATGGCCAGCCCGGTGCTGCTAGTGATTTAAAAGGTAGATTCCTGGAGTTCCCGGCTGGCTCATTGGTACAGTATGAGACTCTTAGACAAATTCCTCTTAAAGAGCCAAATAGATCAGTTAATGGTTATTGTATAATAAAAATATTTTTTGTGAAATCCACCTGACTAGTGGCTTCCGCACAGTTTATTTATGACTGGTAAAATACAACTCTACCCTTCTAATGAGAAACCATGTTTTGGAACTTGACTAATGTAATGCAGTGGAGTCAGAATATATGTGGAATGCAGTCTAGCTTTTAAATAATATTCTTGGTGGTTGTCAGAGAGGGGCAGCCTTCTGGGACAAAGTAAAGAGGGTATAAATTGACAGCAGCCTTGACTCTGGTGTCTGCAGTTAGCTGGGCTGGGCTTAAACCCCAGACCAGCCACTTGCTAGCTTCACTTTTCAAAAATCACATCTTTGTGTATGATAGATGTTGTGAAATAGAAAATATTCAAAGGGAAAAGGGGGTGGCTTAAGTAATGAGGGGAAAATGTGATGGTTAAAAAAAAAGAAACAAGGGCCAGAGATTTAGCTCAGTGGTTCTAACGCCTTCCTTGCAAGTGCAAGGCCCTGAGTTTGATCTGGATAACCACATACACTGCTGGGCGTGGTGACTCACACCCACCAGCCATCAGTACCACATACCACAGTGCCGGGCGTAGTGGCTCACACCCGTAATCCCAACACTTGGGAGGCAGAGACAGGAGGATTGCTGAGTTCGAGGCTTGCCTGGGCTACATAGTGAGCTCAGGGCCAGCCTGAACTGCAAAGTGAGACCCTGTCTCAAAAACAAAAGAAGAAACAAAACTTATGTATATGGGGAGAGGCGATGATAAGATGTGCAGGGGAATGAGAAAAAATGAGAAGTTATGTCATATAATGGTGCAAATTCTCAGCTTTGAATGTGTATACAAAATGTACCAATAAAATCAAATTTTTTTTTTGAGACAGGGTCTCGCTTTGTAGTTCAGGCTGGCCCTCAGCTTACTGTGTAGCCCAGACAAGCCTCGAACTCAGCAATCCTCCCGAGTGCTGGGATTACAGGCGTGAGCCACCATGCCCGGCAATAAAATCAATTTTTAAAAAGCACATTTTTTTAAGTGGGGCAAGATAATAGTTATTAGGAGAGTTAAATGAGATAACTATGCAGATTATTTAGTACCATTTCTAGTATGTAACTAGAGCTCCATGCATTTCATTGTCACCACAGCTTGTACTGGTATCACAGTAATTACCAACTGAAGTGAAAGTAAGCAAGTATGTTGTTATTTATTAAAAATAAACACAACTCTCAAGTAAGAGGAAATGGTGAACCTGCCTCCATATTTTCTAACTCTTTGAACACTTAGGTACTTTAACGTTGTTTAGAGAAAAGATTGCTAAATTTATGAAAAGCAAGATGATATCAAGGCAGGAGAGGAACCCTGCACATCAGCATGGTGCCAGCCTCGTGGTGAAGACAGCAGTGCTATGGATTTTTAGGAAACCAACAGTACTGAAAGTGTGTTTTACTTGCTGCAGTTTAACCAAAACCAAATTTTCCCAGCATTCCTGCTCTTCCAGGGTCCTGATAGGTCAAGAATCTTAGGTGGTGGGAAAGAGAGAGGACAGTACAGGAAAAGCATGGAGAGAGAGGAGAGGACGCTGTTGGGAAAGACATCTCTGGGTTCTGGGCTCTCCAAGACTAGAACCCTGAAGGCTCTTCCCTGAATTGAAAATTTCATGAGGGCAGATGAACAAAATGGTGTCTGGGTTGTCAATAAACATTCTGCAATGAAAGGAAGACAACAATTGGGCGTTAAGTCTTTTGCAAATCATACCTTTGCATCTGTCTTCCTTCCCTGAATTTGGAGAATGTTTGGTGGAGTATTAGCACTGATCCTGTGGTGCTGTACAACTGTACATTAACAAGTTCAATCTAGAGTCAGTATGGGTGATGCAGGCCTCTTCTGCGTCCCTTCGCAAATCGTTATCAAACTCTGAGGTCCACCTCAGACTCGAGGCTAGGCTGGAGGGCCCCACTGGCTCTTACATTAGTTCTCAGTGAAGATTTTATCACAGATTATTATACTCAATTAATTATAATGTATGTAGGTAACACATAGAATTAATAACACTACATTATCGTTATTTCTAGTGTATAAGGCCCTGGGTTAGAGCCTCTGCACATACTACATAATAACATTAGTTGTTATCCTTAATGACTTAGTAAAGGAAGTAGTTTTAAACAAAGGATAAACAGAATTAAGGATGATATATTTGTTCACTTTGAGGGCCATGCAAAATTGAGAAAATATATTAATCACATTTAAATATCTCTTATACTGATCTACCACAATTTTTTTTACTCTAAAATGCTGCAATCTTTAGTAAAAATCCACTTCCTCAATAATTTGAATATGGCTAACATATCTGTAGTGCATTCTAACATAGTGGTCAGTAATCTAGTGAATATTATATTTTTCTAAATACATGTTAAGTATTCAAACTGATTGTATTCTTAATTAAGAAGTTATGATAGAAAAATCAAATGTTGAATATAATTTCTTAAAAATATTTTTCTTAAATGAAGAAAAATACAAATACCTATTTTTTGAGTACCATTAAGGTTTGAAAATTGAACTGAAGGATTCCTTCTTTCATTAAAAATCTTAAAAATCTTTTCATTAAAAATCTTCTTAGGGGCTAAAACCAAAATATTTGTAAAGAAGTGCTTGAGATGGTTAACTTTTGTTAAGGAATTTTGGCCTATGTTCCTGATAATGCTTTGGACAATAAAAAAAATACACTCCTATAGGGCCGGAGATTTAGCTCAGTGGTTACGGGCGCAAGCGCAAGGTCCTGAGTTCGATCCTGGTGACCACATAGAATGCTAGGCATGATGACTCATGCCCACCAGCAATCAATACCACATACCACAGTGCCGGGTGTGGTGGCTCACGTCTGTCATCCCAGCACTCAGGAGGCAGAGACAGGAGGATTGCTGAGTTCAAGGCTTGCCTGGGCTACATAGTGAGCTCAGGGCCAGCCTCAACTACAAAGCAAGACACTGTCTCAAAAAAAAAAAATACACTCCTATGGATCCCATGGGAGAAATTTATTCTGACTGTTTGGCTTCTAATGAATTAATCCTTTTGTGGATTGAATTGTTAAAAAACCAAGAACTGTTGACACTTTCACATAAACAGATAAACCTGAGTAAACCACTATTAATACATCTATTGGAACCTGCAAATCTACATAAGCTTGTATCACACCTGCTCCGACCTGTCACAGTCTGTCACTGTTTTCTATTTGGGAAACAGCAGCCCTGGAAGTATGTAAGTGCAGGCCTGCATATGGCTCTGCAGATGGTTTTCAGATGATCCCAGGAAGTTTCTCTTTTTCCTTGTTCTATTTAAAATGCAAAGTCAATTTTTTTTTTTGAGACAAGGTTTCACTTTGTAGTTCAGGTTGGCTCTGAGCTCACTATGTTGTCCCTGCTAGCCTTGAACACATTGCAATCCTCCTGCTTCTGCCTCCCGAGTGCTCGGATTACAGGTGTGAGTCACTACACCCAGCATTGTGGTATGTGGTACCGGGGATGAAACTTGGGACCTTGTACTTGCCAGGCAGATGCTGGAACCAGTAAGCTAAATCCCCAACCCCACAAAATCAATTTTAACTTGGCCATGTTGGTATATACACCCAGAATCCTACCATCTTCCATAAGGTACAAGTAAATAATGGTCCCTGATACAAGCTAGACTTTGAATGCAGGAAGCAGGAGAAATGCAATTTCTGTGGCCAAGAGGTTTTGTCCTAAGAGGATCACAGCCCTCTGTAGCTCCAGGAGCTGATGTGTACACACAATACTTTCTTTGCTCTGGTCTTCGTATGTACAGGCAAGTTGACCTCTGTCATTTCTGTTGATTGCAGGGGAAAGGGTGAACAAAAGCAGACAAGAAGGAGAAGAAAAGTGGGACCCTGATGAAGAAAAAGTCAATGTCACTTTCTTTTATATTTAGAAACAGTGTCCACTGCCAGAAATACTGAAGAATAGCTTGGGGGGAGAAGGCACAAGGTGAATAATGGGCAGCTTTGCACATTCTACGAGATTAAACCAACGTCTACAAATGTGTGGAGGCGAAGAGCAAGGGAGGGAGCCGAAAAGTGGGATAAAGGAGGAAAAGTGGCATCAGCAAGTTTTTAGGCTCTCATGAGTGCATTTTCAGCCCTGGCTCTTAGAAGGTGACGCCTGTGATTGATCCCAGAGCAGATTCTTGCTGACTTCAAAGAGCTAAGTTCACATGCAGAGGGTGCCGGCATTCGGGAGGGATGAGTGTTTGCTAAGTATCGTCAGGAATTCTTAAAATTGAGTCGACTCATCACGAGGTAATGGTCAAGTCATAGGTGTTTGTGGCAAAGCCCTATAAAGTGCAAGGAAGAGGATGGGAGACCCTCACACTAATGTTTCTCCCTCTGCCTCTTTCTCTCTCTGCCTCTCTGTGTCTCCTCTCTGTCTCTCTTTTGATTATTGCTGATGATATTGTTGTTGTTGTTGTTTTTATATGTCTACACATCCTGAGAGGTGAGGCAAGGATCGCAAGGTATAATGGTTTGATTTTCTGACAGAAACCAGGATACAGTTTAAACCCAATTTAACCAGAAAAAGGTAGAAGTGTGAGAACATTTAACTTGCTAGTTATCTAGTTGGTCCTTACTCCACAGTCAAATGCTAGGTAGCTCTACAGAGGTACATCAAAGGTCACTTCAAGGGTTTGTTTTCCCCTTACACACCTCCTAGCTCATGTGTACAGCATCGCTCCACCAACCCGTAAGATCCATGAAGATGGACACTGTTCTGGCCCTGCCCACTCCTGATCCCCAAGACCTTGCACAACTCAGGCACATAGTAGGTCCTCATAAGTAGCTGTGCAACTGGAGAAGGTCTTTGGGATCCAGACTGAGGCCCGAAGCTTCCATTCAAACAAAGGGGAAAATATATCTGAGCAATTTGTCTTCTGGTGAGAAATGATGCAAATAGTTAAATAGTTAAAGACACTGATAAACAAAAATGGGATATTTTAATTCAGAATGAATCTGGACTTATTTGAAGTATACTTTTAAAAAGAGAGATACAATTTTCACAGACTCCAAGTACAAAAGCCAGTGTCGCTGCATCCTCAAAGGTGTTGAGGAAACTCTAAATATGGAAAGCTCCCAAGGCGATAAAGTGAGCCAGGGAAGGCTAGAATTCTATGATTTTTCTTTCTATAAAAGTGAGATTTGGATTGTCAAAGTGGAGAGAGAGGGTTCTGTCAGAGGGGAAAGCGGATTGCAGGGTGGAGACAGGGCATTATAGAGGGGAAACTTCAAGGAAGTCAGCATAAGCAGAGGGCAGACGTCCTTCCGAGAGGAGGAGGGTCAGTCCTGATGGTGTTAATGCGCCTCCAGGGCTTTGTCTGTAGCTTGGAACATCCAAGTTATGTGTAGAACACTCACAAAACCTAAGCTTCTTAAATGATGATAACATTCGCTATTAGGAGAATGTGAGGATTAAGTGAGACCACATGAGTAAAAGGCATTTTTCTAGTGCTGTAAGTCCTTGGTAGATATTTGCCTTGTGACCATTACTGAGCTGAGAGAGGAATGGGCGTTTGTGAGGAACTGGCTGTTGCCTTGTGCCTCTTCACTATGGCTCACGGTTTTCAGTGCTCTTCATAACATGGAAAGCAGACAGCAAAGTCTATTTGGGTGAGAACTGGACCAGTTTCCAAGGAAAGGAAGGGCAAATAGAGAGACAGGATCCTAGGACATGGGGAAGAGTCAAGGCGGGGCAGTCCAGGGATGTCTCCTGTCCAGACCTGTGCTCACACTGCTAATCATGCCACAGAGATACATATGGGTGGGGACACGAGCCCTAGGAAGAGAGAACATCAGTGGAGGTGGGAAAAATCAGATGTGGGAGAATAAGGATAAAAGGCTAGACAAAGCCCTGCAGATTTCTCTAGAAAAAAAAATGCCTCCATCCAAACTGGCTTTGGACTGGCCTTAAGTGTATACAAAAGTTTCAGATTGGTTTTCTATTGAAAGAAATGTGTGGCAAGCTATTTCATTCACAAAACAGCTAGGAGATATCATGTTCTCGAGGAAAGACCACAGGCTTTATCTAGACAAACCTTAGTGCCTTGAGATATTCAACTTGATCAAGCTGCCTCTCTATATGAATCAGTAAAGTTATTCTTTCCTCATAGATGGGGTATGAGATCTAAATGAGATAATGTATGTAAAAGAGCTTGACACACCAATCAGCTGGTGTGTGTTAATTGAAGAAAGGAACACATTATTAAATGCAGGAAGCAACTGCCTACGTTCGAACGCCAGCTTTATAATTTGCTGGATGTCTAGTGCAAGACCTTTAATCACTTGGGACCTTGGTCACTTCACCTACATAGGGGGCATCATAAGAAGCCTACCTCATAGGATTCTATGAGCACTAGTACAATCATATTTATAAAGCTTTTAATAAAAGGGGAATCATTCATTAGATGCCAGATTTCAGTGAAGTTTGTTTTTGTTTGAGAAAAGGAAAAAATAAGACATACAAGGCAGAGTATGTGGCACAGAACTGTGAAATACATGTCCCCACAATAAAAATTTTTAAAAGGCAGACATTCACTGAGGGGGGAATTCATAGACATTTATGGTCACATTCTTCTGATTGGCTAAGGGGAAATGGCAGGCTTCTAGCTAGTTTTCTTTCTGTTCACAGAAATAAAAATTCAGTGTGTTTTAAACTGAACTAATTTTTTCCCCTTTCTTTTTTTGATAGGGAAAATTTATTTATGTAGTCAAGGTAAACTTATTTTTGCTAAGTAAAAATTTGGCTTCAGCAGGCATAATATTAAGATAAATAGAAACGATAAAAATACATTTGTTGTGAAATTGAGTTTGTTGATTTTCCTACTTTTTTTCATCTAACATCAATAGAGATGCTCAAATAATGATACAATTGACAGAATAATGTGATAAGTAAGGTAATGTTGATTTTTTTATGTGTATGAAAATAAACAACTGCACTATTTGGTCACTTCGCCAAGGTGGCTACATTCTTGTCACCCCTCATGTCCTACTCTTGGTACCTTGATGTCCTGGGCACTTTGGGGAAGCAGAGAGTCACCCCCCTTCTCATACTTATTAAATTAGAATTGATTTTTTTTTCCAGTACCGGGGATCAAACCCAGGACGTTTTTTATTAACCTCCATTCCCAGGCCCCTCCCTTGCTTTTGGTTTTTATTTTAAGGCAGAGTCTTGTTTGAGTTGCTAAGCTGCCCAGGCTGGGGTTTGAACATCTGATTATCTTGCCTCGGCCTTTCAGAGACAGCACAGAGATTATAGACATGGGCCACTGAACTTCACTAGAATCTGAATTTTAATAATTCTACTTACACTGTCTTGAGGTTTGAAAGTTATCAAATTAGAATGAAAAGTTATTTCAGGCCACTTTAATTATACTGTCTTTATTTTCATCCACTTTGCAGGGCTGTTTATAAATCATGATCCTTCCAAGGGAAGATAAGCATTTATAGCAAACTTTCTTCCTCAACAGAATTACTCAGGGTGACAAAGCGTTCCTCTAGTTCCCTACAGTTTGACCTTAATAAAATGCCTGCAACTTAAGAACATAAAATCATAAAAATATGCTGTTAGTCAACAGGAAACCACGTGTTCAGCTAAACAGCTGGGTTTTGTATTTCTGTGGAAGGCACACTTTTTAATTATAAGGATACCGACACGACATTGTTAAAGAGGAAGTGGGTTCAGCCCGGACTTTTTTTTCTGAAGTTCACCTTGCCACTGTGTGACCTTGGGCAAGCCATGACATGTTTCTCATCTGTAAAACAGGATGCCAACAGCATCAAAGCCAGCAGTGCATGTCCATGTCAGTGTATATGGTCTGCGTGTTATCAGTGATATCAGTAATGCCTAACTCCTCAAGCCATTCCCTTCAACATGTTTTCAAGGACTAAATACAACACCTTTGAAGAAATTTTTAAAATATATTCTGATAAAACCTTTGGATATCTTGTTAGGTCAAGGAAGGTTTTCTTAAGTGTGGAGCCCGTTGTAAATGTCTTAACTTTTTCTCATTTTTCTATGATCAGGAAGTCAAGGTGCCTCGTTATTCCAGTTGCTATGATAAAGAACTCTCCAGATGCATGTTCATGGGGGTCTGGGGGGAGACTTCAGGTGCTCAAAAGCCTCTTGCTGCTCGGCTGGGGAGAGCTATAACCCCACAATTCGTTCTGTTTACAAGCAGCATTCTTCACACTGCTCATCACAAGAAACTACAGAAAGCTGTAATTCCTCATCACTAGCAGGTATTTAAAGTGGAATAAATTACCTTGGCAAGGGGTGGATACCAGCACTGGAAGGGTGGGAATAGTGGTTTATAAAAAGAGACCACGCTTGCACACCCTGCCATTTTGCCGCAGGGTGCCTCTTGCCTTGTGATGTGGCAAGAATGATAAAGATTTGAGATCTTGAACTTCTCAGGTTTCAGAACTGTAAGAAAGAAATTTCTTTTCTTTTTAAATTACCCAGTCTGTGATATTCTGTAACAGCAACATAAAACATACAAAACAGTGTTTTTCCAAAAAGTTTGAAAAATAAAATTTTCTTTGTGGAGAATCCAACATGAAGACTTTTATCAAAGCTCATGCTTTCTAAGCTGGCAAGGAGGAAATCAGCACAGGTACAGGGAGGCACTGGGCACTGAGGTTTGTAAAGACGGGCAGGCCTGTGTAAGTTAGCACCTGTAAGAAGTGCTAGTGATCCACCTCAGCTGGAGAGGACCATTTGCAAACTGCAACTATAAAAATCACAAAACGCCAGACAAATTCCTATGCAGATCATGTTTTCAAAGGCCTATTTACATGTACCAGGTGAGAAAACTGAGGCTCAGAGAGCTTAAAAATTACATAGTATCACTATGTATTACTAGTAAAGTAACCAAACTAGGCTTTGATCCTGGTTGAGCTCTCTCAAAATAACACCTTAATGTGGAGTACTCTCCCGGAGAGGAAAATGTCTCTCACACCAGGTGTACAGAGAATCCTCCCATACCAAAGCCCTCCCTTTCCTTTCTCCCCTTGCCCAGTTACATCACTATCTGCGTGACTTGACTGGAGCTGCTTTCCTCAGAAAACCACTGACCGCTCCCTTTCACCCCAGTGTCTCAACTGCCTTCCATGTTCTTCTCTGCTGAAGGACTCTCCGTGGTCCCCACCTCTTTCCCACCCATTGTCTCCCTCAGGCTCTTCTAATAGAAAAGGCTGTCCTGGTAATGGTGCTCTCATCCCAATCCACTGGCACAAGATAGGGTTTAGAGCAAAGGCCCTTTACCCCCTGCTGCTCTGACATCTTACTTTCCTTTTTTATATCAACTTCCTCCAATCTCCCAGGGAGGTCTTGGGCCCAGGTTTGCTCCAGGAAGTCATCTAAGGACACAGGAAAGGCTACAGCAAACCGAGGGCACTACCAACATTTCCAGAACTATGATGTCCTGCTGGTGGTCGGGAAATCATTTTATCTGATATGCAGACAAATATTTTATTTCAACAGTTGTGCATTTATCTCTACAGACACTTTCTATTTTGGGCAAGAAATATTGATTCTCCATTTAGGGTTATAATGGAATGTTTTATTTTAAAAATAAAATGAGTGCCAGGTGTGGTGGCTCATGCCTGTAATCCCAGCATTCTGGAGGCAGAGGCAGGAGGATTGCTGTGAGTTCGAGGTTTGCCTGGGCTGCATAGTGAGCTCAGGGCCAGCCATCCCATCTCAAAAAAAAAAAAAAAGATTGATGAAATAAAATTGATCTTAAAAATGCATATTACTTAAACATTTATTTAATATATACAAGTGGATCAAGAAAATAGAAGGATGACTGAAGTCTATGAAACACTGTCTTCAGCTAACCCTACCCAGGATCAAACCTCATCTGCTCCAGGTCACTTCTTGAAAATGGGTCCCTATCTAAATAATCATGGAACATCTATACTTTCAGGGTCTGTCAAACGGAGAAACAAAGAGGGAGGCATAGTCACTTGCTGTATAAAACCAGAGCCTGCAGAATAGCTATTTTCTCTACTACTGGCTCCGCTGCTGACCTAAATCAGATCTGCACCCTAATTTACATGTTGTGCTTTTCAAGTGGTCTCTCTTGGGGTCAGTAGGCCAGCATTCCACCAGTCTCCTGCAGGCAGAAGTTGGAAGACACCAGAGCCTGCTCCACAATGCTGTGGCCACTCAGTGCAATCCGGGCCAGCGGGTCGCAAGGGGCTTCTGCCCAGCTCTGTCCCCTAGGCACAGGGACTGCTCAGACAGGAGGCAGCTTAGAAAAGGGGTTCCAAGCCGCCTACTTTGTCCTTCTTTCTAGATGAACTGTAACACCAAGTTAGCGACTTGTCTAGTGAAGGTACCTGACTAGAAAGAACAACATGAAGACAGGAACTAGTATCTACTGAGTACACTAAATGCTTTACACACATTTCTTCAGCCCTTAAACATAAATAATATATTCTGTAGGAGATGAACGTATCCCATGATCTTGATTGCAGATTGCTTGTTAAATCAAAATTGTGTCCTCTCTCCCAAGAACCTAAATATATAGCTATTAATTAACGGAAAATTCAATTCATTTAGTTGATATGCGCTCTGATGCCCCCTAGTGACAGAATAAATTTTTGGCGAGACTAATGTCCTTAGGTATCCAGCATCTCTTTAAATCTGTGTAGGCAGTTGTTCTTTGAGCTTAAAAGTAAACTAGCTAACTTGTAGCAATTAATTTTGCTACCAAAGGATTTCTCGAATGCTGATCAAAAGTTCTGATAATGCACCAGCTAAGATCCTTTTAACTGTAAGAACTTTGATTAATCAAAAGCTGAGAACTCGGGCCGGAGATTTAGTTCAGTGGTTCCGGTGCCTGCCTGAGTTTGATCCCAGTAACCACATACAGTGCTGGGCGTGGTGACTCACTCCTGTAATCCCAGCACTTGGGAGGCAGAGACAGAAGGACTGCTGAGTTCGAGGCTTGCCTGAGCTACATAGTGAGTTGAGGGCCAGCCTGAACTACAAAGCGAGACCCTGTCTCAAAAAAAAAAAAAAAAAAAAAAAAGCTGAGAACTCAGTGAACTGGGCACACTGGGCTTCAGCTTCTTTACCACAGCTACGCAGGACTCCCGTGGCTCCTCTCAGCGTGAACGGACTTCGTTCCTAGCCCTGGAACAGCTCCCTTCATATCCAATCCCATCAGTTCCGTCTCACGTATATATTTCTCCTGCAAATTCAGTGGGGGAGAAAAAGAGTTTGTGGTCTAGTGTCTCCAGCAAAAATCCCAAGATTTACTCCAACCTAAATATTGGCCAAGTTGAGTTCCATGTTCCCCCTTTCCTTGCTCACGAACATACCCAAAGCCCTGAGAAGTCATCGATTAAAGCATTTCTTTAAACTATATTAACCCAGAATTTTCTAAAATGATTTGATTATGAAACATGTTAATCCACACAAAGCACCTCTGCATATTTCATTGAACTTGCCGACTAATCAGGTGCGGGTGGGAAGGGAGGGGACACTGAGGCAGAATAACTATTTCAGAACAAGGATAACTATTTCAATTCCAGAATCTGCTGTCTAACTAGACAACTTCGCCAATGTTGCTTAAACTGTTTTTAAATACTATTCTGCATTTGTAAAGCTAACAATCGTTCACTTAGCCATAATAACTGGTATTAAGGATGAACCACTTGTCAGAGTTGCTGATTTATAACTCATCCTTAAGCGCTGTTGACTCTGCCAAATGCCCTTTCTCTCTGTCTCTCTTCCTCCGTGCCTTTCCTCACCGTCTCTTCCCTCTTTTCACGGATG
Source organism: Thryonomys swinderianus (assembly GCA_004025085.1). Taxonomy (NCBI): domain Eukaryota; kingdom Metazoa; phylum Chordata; class Mammalia; order Rodentia; family Thryonomyidae; genus Thryonomys; species Thryonomys swinderianus. The sequence goes on along the minus strand of PVIC010000698.1, from coordinate 51,819 downwards.
TAGTCATTCAAATGGGCTTTTTTCACTTTTGAACTCGTTTTACATCTACAGAAAAGTCGAGAAGGTAATATAGAGGGCGCCATTCACCAACCTCTTTCCCACTCTTCTCCGCGGGGACTGCATCCCCAGGCTGTGCGTGAATAAGGTGGACACAGAGCGCTATGGCATACTCCCTGGAAGAGAAGACAGGCCTGAGTCAGTGTCCACATGCTGAATGGCTGAAGAATGGAGTGGGTCAGAGCCTGCTGGACGCCGAGAGGGTGCAGGGTGGTTGCTTACGAGCTGGACCCAACTGGGAGGAAGCCAGGCAGATGTGGGAGGTGCAGAGTTTGGTTTGGTGGAGGATATAGAGAAATATTGAAGGCAGCAATGGGACAGTCAACAGACTGCCTCCGACCCAGGCTCGCTGCTGATGCTCTCACACAAACTCGCCCTCTGTAACAGGCAGGCAAAAACTACTTTTCCAAAACATCAAAGACTTTCAGCAGTGTTAACCAGGTTACAAAGAATTAGAAGATTTTTTTTTCAAAGAAAAATGGGCAGGAAGTAATGAATAAGAAAGGAAAGGAAGTAATTGTGACCGTTTAATACAGCTGGGGCTTTTTGATTTGTCACAAGTAGCTTTGTTCTCCTTTTGAGAAATATAGCTGGACGTGATCTCCTTCTTCAGAATCCCATAGCACGTATGTACAGGTACAAATGCCAATGTGATTAGTGTTTGTCCTACATAGGACAGACACGAAGTAGCAAAAAATACAATAAAAATAAAAAAGAGTCCCACGGCACTGTGCCTTGGCTTTCTGTAAGGTGACTAGCGCTTCAAACAGTACCCGGCCTCCTGAAGAGCATTTCCGGCCACAGCCTCAGGACCGGGAGCTGCGTGGAGGGCAGCTCTTCCTCTGAGGGTCCCCAGCAACCAGCCCGGTCCCTGGGCTCCGCAGGACGGCTGGGCCTTGAGCTCCGGGCGGCTGGAAGCGCCGCCGGCCTTCCCGGGACGAGCAGCAGCCCTGGCGGAGCAGCACAGCAGCGGGCTCTGGGGTCCCCCCTGCGCCCGCCGACCGCAGAGGCGCCGGGATGGGGAATGCCCTCGGTGCGGAAACCCTGGCTCCCTCCCGCCCCCGCCTCGGCCGGCCGCTGCACCCGCGGAGCCCGCCCCACCGCGGCTTTCCCCGGAAAGCTTTCTCCCGACCTCGGGGCTTTTGGGGAGGCGGGTGCGGTCCCTGGCAGAGCACCCTGACGTTTCAGAGGCGCGTCCGCGGAGAGGCGGAAGCTCCGAAAACAACTCGCGTGAGCCCAGGTGCTGGGCGGCGAGGGCGCTGCGGGCGCTGGGGGCGTGGCCGCGAGTGTCACTTCTCGGCGTGGGTGAGTCACTCGCCCGGACTTGCGAGGCTCTTTCATCGCGGCGGGTCGCTCCACAGCCATGCCCGGGACCTGGGCTCTCCTTCTCGGGGTGAGCCCTGTAACGCCCGGACCGGGACTCGCCGGCGTGCGGTGGGGAGGCCGCGGGGCGCGCTCGGGGCTGCGACGGGTGTCGGGCACGCAGGGTCCCCAGGGCGCGAGGACTCTCTCAAAGCGGCTCTGCCTGGGCTCCACTCCGCGGGCAGCCGGGCAGAGCCGGCTCCCCGGAGACCGCTGTGCGCCGGGCCGGGAGCGCGGGAGAGCAGCTCGGCCTGGCGGGGCCGGCCGGGAAGGCTCTGGCGTCCACACAGGACCCCTGCCGGAGAGGGGAGGACTTCTGGGCTTGCCCTGGCTGGCCGCGCCGCGATCCGCCGCGGGGTGGGGTGCTGGGCCGGGGCGGCCGGGAAGCCTGGAGTCCGCTGCAGCCGCGGTTCTCCCGCGAAGTGGGCCCGGGGCGGTGGCTACGCCCGAGGCTCCGCGAGAGTCTTCCTCAAAGTTAACCTAATGCACCTTGAGCGTTTGTTTACTTTCCTAAGGCAACACAGAAAAAGAAACTACTGCGCTTCCCTTCCGGGAATTCCTCTCTTTCTGACGCTAAGTTGCTGCCTCAGTGGCTTCAGGTTTTGTTTTTCTTTTTGCGCCTCTGAGTTCGTTCCCCGCTGCGGTTTGCGAGCGGGGGGCGGGCGGGCGGGCGGCGGGAGCCGCGGCCTCCGGACCCCGCGCAGACACCGCGCCCGCGCGAGGCGGAGGCTCCAGCGGAGTCTGGCTGAGTAACACCAGCCTGGTGATGACTGATCCAAGGGTCTGGGTCCCGGAGTTCTGAGAATCTGGCTGCTGCTCTTGGTTTTGTACCGGGGACGAGCTCAGGACTTGGTGCCGGCCAGGCAGGCGCTGTGCCGCTGAGCTAAGTCCCTGGCTGCTTCTTGTTCATTGGGCCCGAGGGGAGTGCCAGGCACTGTGCTAGCAACATGTACGGATGTGACCCCCCGTGCTCAGAGCAGCCACGCGGGGAAGACACCCTCACCTCCATTTTACAGGGGGCGAAGTGAGGTTCAGATAGGCTTCAGGGCGCTTAGGTCACACAGCAAATAAATAGCAGACGTGGGCTTAGGTGGCAATCCATATTCAAGACCCAGAGGGTTTTTGCTGATTGCATTTGATTTCCTTTCTAAAAGTAGAAAGGAAAAGCCAGTGCTGTGTGGGCCCTTTTTACGATGAGAAAACAAAACCTCCTCTCTGGTTCTTTCAGAAAAAAAAAGTGTAATCGTTGGGTTCCTTTAGAAATTTCCTCAGGGAAAACTCGAGATTCAATATGGGAAAGTATTTATACGACCTCAACACATGTTCTTTTTAAACAGTACCTACTCCACAAGTGGAGTGTGGGTTGCTTTGAAAATACCACCCAGTTCTTGGACAGCAGGGTCAGCTATGTGCAATAAAATACTCAAGGCCTGGAGCTAGGCTTGTTTAAATTACATGCAATTATATCTTTACCAGAGGACAGATGCTTAAGGCACCAAAGAAACTGCTTTGCTAAAGGAATGCACACACCCACCCATATATATGAATACATTTATATTATTATTATATATGAGAGTAACATTAAATATAATCCATGGTACATAATTATAATTACTGTATGTATAGCCTCAGAAAGTGAAGGCTTATTGATGTTACAAGTGCAGATGAGTGACATTTAAAAATCAGATGTAACTCTATGACTTAGATAATCATTGTTTATATGTGGTAGCATATCTTCCATTTCCCCTTTGAGTATGACTCTAAAATCTAGTTACTTAGAACTGAATCTTGCACCCATCACTTGCCCAACACCATGGCTTTGTGATAACTTCCCCACTTTTCTGTCCCTTTGTGTGTCTTCAGAAAATACTCTTTTTAGCTTTCCCACGTGCTGTGCATCCTTAGCAATAAGTCAGATGGAGGCAGACTGATGATTACACGGAGCACAGAAGCAAATTGTGTGTATTTATGTTAGCGAGCTGGGAATAGATGGGGCTGTGTGAGCTTCCTTTTCCCATCTCTCCTGAGGCCTCTCCTCTCTGGACAGGCACAGCACGTAGCCCTTTATTCCCCAGCTTCTTTTCTCTGTCCTCTTGAAGATAGCTATCTCTCCCCTAGTTTCTGGGGCATGTTCCTCCATGTTATTTTACAATAAGTAAGTTTGAAATTACAGAACACTTATAGATTTCCATAGGAGCAGAAAAGATTCAAATTTAATTTTCAAAAATACTGCTTTATAGGGCTGGGGATTTAGCTCAAGTGGTACTTGGATGCACAAGGGCCCTAATTCAATCCCCGGTAGTGCAAAAAAAAAAAAATTGTTTTTTAGAAATACCTATGGATATTGCTCTTTGTGTGTCTGTTTTGTCAAGTAGTGTATAAGCATTCTTAGTTTTATGGTGTTCTGTTTAAGAGTTTGGCCAGTCACTAGGCAGGCTGTTTCTTCTTCCAAATTTCTTCCAGCAGTTGACTCAAAATGATGTGAAGGAAGACAGCATTTGTAAAAGAAATACATAATTATAAGTGAGCATACAGAATAGTTTCCAGAACAACTGCTTAATTTATAATTGAATTATTTTCATTAAAACAATCCCAGAACCATGAAATTAATTGCAATGTGCTACCCTCTATTTTTATTTTATTTTTATTATAGTTATTTATTTATGATGATTTAGCTCCTCTAATATATAAATTCAGCTATTTACAAATTAAAATTCATTGGAAAGTAAAAAAGCAATTATATGTAGGATCATTGCAAATTACTTGGTACATAGTTTTGTTTTATTTTGAGGGTTTACTTACATCACAACAGACTTGAAAAGTCTTATAAATATAATAAAATGGAACATCGTAAATCAAAACATGACCTACAAAGGCAGAAAATGCAAATTTCTGAATGATGACACAATTAGTGGGAGAAAATTAAATTGCTATTTGGAGATCATTGAGGGCTCCACTACCCACCCAGTTAAACAAAGGAAAAGGCATCTGGTGTCTGGATCTGAGATGCAATTATCACGCTTAGAGGCAAGTTGGAGTTTAATTTGGAGAGAGATTTTCTTATACTGGTTTAGAAGGGAGTGATAGAGGCAAAGAAGACCCAGGATTTGGGTAGAATCTCTGAGCAAGTCTCTTGGAGACAGTAGATCAGTAATTTAGCTCTAAATAGTCTTAGGGGAAAATCCAGTGTTTCAGAGCACTCTGAGCTGTGGAATGCTTACAAAGCCATCCTCTGTAGCAGGATTGGCAATGGGAGAAAAGTCACCATTTTCTGAGATAATCAGAAACCCAAAAAGGAAATCCCCCCTTGAAAGCCCCTGGTCACTTAAGTGCTTTTATCTCGAATTATCTTGAGTCCCAAAAGTCCCTTACTGAGCACATGTTTTGTAATAGGTCTTAAAGACTACTTACAATTAAAAAATGATGAGAAGACATAAGCTAAAGTATTATCCATCTGATAGGGTGCCACTGGAATCCAAACTTTGGACAGCTCACTTTGTCCTTTCATTCTTTTTATGTAGTTAAATACAGAAAAACTAAGCAGATGAAATGAAACAAAAGTAAATACTCAAAAATAAAAAGTCATAAATTGCTTATCACTCTAATAGAAATTTTTGAATTGTATGTGTACCCTTGTCTATGTATGTGTATATATTTATATATAATTGGATATTTAATCAGTGCTATTTATATTCTACATTTTGTCACTTTACATGAACGTAAGCGTTTTTATACTTTTATGTCACTTTATCATTTTACCTGATATGCTATAGAAGGGCCATTTATTAAATGAAATGAGATTCCTATAAATATTATTTTTAATTTTATTTATTGCTCATTTTATAATCATAAATAAAATGTTTCTTAGACATATACACGCATATTTTTTATTGGTGCATTTTCTTGGTACATTATATATAAACCTCACAATTACACTCCACATTGAGAATTTGTACCAGTGCATGACACGACTTAATTCTCATTTTTCCCCCTCCCCTCCCCATCCTACCTCCCCCGCCCCTTACACACATATTTTTAAGTTCTGGGATTACACTAAGGTCTCTCACACTGATCTCAAGCCCTTTTCAGATTTTGAGACAGGTTCTTTTTAAATTGCTGAGTTGTGCAGACTAGGCTTGAACTTGGATCTGCCTGCCTCATCCTCCAAGAGGGCTGTGATTACAGCCACCACAGTCAGCTATAAACTTTTTCTTATTATAAAAGAGTCACATACATCTTCGAATGCCTACATTTTGTCTAGTTTATCAATGATGATTTTGTTCCTCTACTATATAAATTCATCTATTTACAAATTAAATTTCATTGGAAAGTGAAAAAAAGAATCATATGTAGAATCATTATAAATTACTTAGTGTATAGTTTTGTTTTATTTTGTTTTTTGAGTTGGGTACTTTTTTAAAAATAGAGTTTATTGGTACATTTTAAGTATACATTATGATCACATTCATCACCGGAAATTTGTACCTGTACTGATATACCTAGATTCTCATTTTTTCCCATTCTTGTGTTTTTCCCTTCAACCCCCAATGTCCCCCTATATACATAAGCTTTGTTTTCTTTTTTTTTCCTTTTTAGCATCAAAAAAGGTAAAAAGTGTATAATTTTGTAATCTTTTGGCTGTGAGTAGGAAAACATTAAACTGTATCTTTTTTTAATTTATATAGACTGCTTTAAGGAACAGTGTCTTTACTTTTTATACAGTTGGACTCCTAATACCCACTCAGATGTCCGGGTCAACCATTTTAATGGGATCGAATCATTCAACTGACTTGTCTACGTCTGTTTTCCTTGAATAGACAGTGTAAAAGCTGTGTGGGCTCTGTTAAACTGTGAACTGGGACAAACTTGCAAAATTAGAATAAACAGTATCAGATTCGCTAAACACACACTACCCTTTGGTCAAGTCATACAATGTTATACACTTATTCATCTCTACATTATGTGAGACCACAAGTATAGAAGACGTGAACACACTAGCACTTTTGATTTTCAATGGCAGAGATCTTACGCACACGTATAAAGAGAGAATGAGTTCAGGGTCTGTAACAAAATCCCCAACCTCTTATGGAAGATGGAGCTTTAGTGTTTAGCCATCTTTACAATGGATCTTTGGGCCTAGTCAAATGTTTTTCATGTAAACATCTGTAAGGATTTAGACCTGATTTAATAAACTGGGCTTATACTGTACTGCTGGTATAGTATAAAGACAAAGCCCACCTCATCTCCTGTGTGAAATGTAAAACCGTCAAATTCCTACCCCTCAGAGGACTGCTCTGGTCTCCTAAGTCTTTCATTATTGTCTCTCACACCTGACTGCTTTACTGCGTGTCTTCTCCGAGTATTGAAGGAGACATTGGGGCTTGACATTAGTAGTATATTGCCCAATATCCTCCACCAAACATGACTACTTTCAGGGTTATTTTTTGATTGGTAATTATTTCTCATAGAAAGCTAAATTGTGATTTGCAAACGTAGACCACAGATGCTATCGGTTTATATAATTCTGTTTATCAAGCATATAAAGGTAGCAGGCTGGTAACTTTAAACTTTGCTACCTGTGGCCCAGTTGTTTTCAAAGTATGGTGAGCGTGAAATCCAGCAAGGGTATTTGTTAAAGATAATTTAGGGGAGGGTCCTGTTCCTAGAGACCATGAATCCTTGGGTCTGTAGTAGGCCTAATCATTTCCTTCTTTTTTTTTGGAGACAGGGTCTCACTTTGTAGTTCAGGCTGGCCCTGATTCCTTTTTTTTTTTTTTTAAATCACCATACATAATTCTGGCTTTTAATACATTAGTGTATGACTCCAACATCTGTCAAGATTTTAAGAGTGATTTTTCTAAACTCTAGTGTTAGACTCAAAAGTCTAATCCCAGGTGGAATTTCATAAACTTCTTTGCTTTGTTTTACTGCTCCATCAGTCAAGGATCTGACTCCAGCTGCCTCAATGATCTCTCTTGGGCTTTCCCAAAATGGCTTTAAAAAAGAAAACAGCTGGGCATGGTGGCTCACGCCTGTAATCCCAGCACTCAGGAGGCAGAGACAGGAGGATTGCTGAGTTTGAGGCTTGCCTGGGCTACACAGTGAGCTCAGGGCCAGCCTGAACTACAAAGCGAGACCCTGTCTCAAAAAAAAAGAAAGAAAACATATGCCCAAGGTAAGAGTAACTTGTGCATTTTTATTTATATGTTTTGAAAGTTGAGAAGAATGGAATTTCACTTATCCCTTTCATGTAAAAAATTTATTTTTTATTTCAGTTTTTAATAATAAGTAACATAAAATAGCATTACTGTTTCTTTTTTTTTTTTCTAACACAAATCTATTTAGAGATATGTTAAAATCCTCCTGATTACAACCCAGATTGGTGCTTTTCCCTTCACATATTAATAAGTAACTCAAAGCCTAATCAGTAAACAAGCAAAATTAGCCAATGGAACTTCACCTCTTGTTTCATATGCTTTTTGCAGTTGAGGGGGGTGAGAGTTCAGTCCAGCCTAGCAGGAAGGAAACATCTGGAAAGAAGTAGTTCTGAAGCCTAAGAACCCTTATGGTTGTATTCCTAAAGACCAGGGGAAATCCTCTTCTCTGTTTAGCTCAATAACAGCAAAGAGAAATCCTTGCACTCTGCCAAGTAGGACTCCATCTGTATGTATCGCTGACCCCTTCAGTGAGACATCCATGGGAATGAGGTGGTGTGGCCTCTGTGTTGAGGTGCAGGGCTGTCAGAACTGAGCACCACAGGATGGTTGGTAAACAATGGGGGATATTTTCTTACAGTTCTGGGGTTTGAGGCCTTCAGTCAAGCTGTCCACAGACTGGCAGACTGATTTCTCCTGAGGCTGTGAAGGAAGAATCTGGCTCTGGCCACTTTTCTTCCTTTACAGATGGCCTTTTTTTACCTGGATCTTTAGGTTGTCATCTGCCTGTGCATTCAAATTTCCTTTGAATAGGCCCCCAGGGATATTGGATTGGGCTAACCCTACTGACATTCTTAACTTCTTCACCTCTGTGAAGACCTTATCTCCAAATGCACTCGCCTTCTGAGGTTCTGGGGCTAGGACATCACCATGTGAATTTGGGGGTGGGGCAAAAACCAGCCCACAACAGTGGGGACTCTCTTGAGCTTGCCTGGGCGCCTTGGGCCAGGCAGTTGGCTGATTTGAAACCCTCCTTCTCTATCAGAAAAGGGACTTGGTTTACGTCACCTTTCACATTCTTTCTGGCCTAAAATGCTAACTACAGTGAGTTACCAAATTTTGGTTCAAATATTGATCTTAAGAAGTAGGTGGAGGCTTTGCCGATGACAACTTTTTCTTCTTGATTTCTTACTTTCTGTTTGCACTTTTCACCCAAGAGTCCTCTGTCTTCCGTCATTGCTTAGCTGAATTCTGAAGGATGATTTGTGTAGTCGATGAAGGGACACTCTACCCTAGAAATTTATAACTCGCCTGTTCTCATCAGCCTGTCCAAAGTTCAGAGTCAGGGGTGAAAATGTTCACTTTCAATTTGAAACATCTTCCTTTCAAACATTAGCATGCATTTTAAAAAGACTGTTAAATTATTTTATTATACTTGTGTATTAGTGCAACTACTATGCTTGTATAAAATGGTATTTTTTAAAACATAGGATTAAAATATAAAATAATATTCCTGATATTCTAAAAAAAACTTCTAGAACTTATACTATATATGAATATTTTCTATACTCCCTGCTTCCGGTAGTCTCTATGGGTAACTAAAAACATTGCATCATTTGATTTTTTTTCAGTCAGTTTAAAACCACACAAGAAAGTCAGCCTTTATAAAGGTATCTGACAGTTTTTAAATAGTGTGTTTATTTACAGTTTGATAATAGAAGTGCTAAATTATAAAGTACTTTTTGTTTGTCTTATGGTTTCATTTGTGGTGTAGCAATAGGAGTGTTGTATTTTCACCTAAGGATCCATCAGGAGTGCAATTGTAAGCCTTTCTTTTCTGAAAGTATTAAGAAAAATAAACCCAGACTCAATAGAGATATAACTTACCTCAAACTGTTGTTACATTTGAGGTGATTTGTATAACCAAGCTTTCTGTTTCTTATGTTAAACTGTTCCCTCTAGTATGATACAACTTTATGTCTCATAATTTTTCTTCAAAAATAAAACATTTTTCTTACTATCAAACAGCTCTGCTATTATGAGTGATTCATAGTTTTAGTAAACTAAAGTGAAATAAAATAGCCCTTATCACACTAATTTGAGGACATTTGTTCAATTAAACAAGGGTTAATGTTTATCTTTGACTTAGTGAAATTATATGACTGCCAAAGAAACCTAGAAAACAAACAAACACAAATTATATGGTTAGGCATTCTGCCACATACCTATAATCCTAGCGTTCTGGGAGGCTGACACAGAAAGAACACAGTGTGAACTCAGTATGGCAATATAGTGAATTAGCGAGAGCCTGCTTCAAATTAAACAAACAAAACAAACTTTATTGAAAGGAGTGAAGATAGAACTCAATTCAGAGTCCCTGGGTTCCATCCCTAGTACCTCCATGCAAATGCACACACAAAATATATCTGCATATATGTGATATGTATTTGATATCTATGAAAGATTAAATAATCCTGATTCAAATCATTTGAATTACCTTTCAAATACTAAATAAGCAGTTATTATATATTCACTGTTATCCAGATTTTTAATCTTCTCTTAAAAGATAATACAAATGATAAATCAATATAGGTATTTAGACATAACACAATTCTGTGACTAGTAAATTTATTTCTATTATAATACAATGAACACTGTCCACTGGAAAAAAAATAAAACAAATGAGTTCAGAAAAATGAAATGAATCATAGTCTCTGTAAGCAGAAGTAAAGATTGCTTAAATGTCAGTGTACAAAAGATAATATCCCAGCTAGATGTGGTGGTGCACAGCTGCAATCCCACCACTCGAGGCAGTCACCAGGAGTGTGAGGCCAGCCTGGCAACACAGTGAGCTCAAGGAGGAGCTGAACTACATGGTCAGATCTTGGTTCAAAAAAAAAGAAAAAGAGAGACAGAGAGAGAGAGAGAGAAGGAGAGAGAGGGAGAAGGAGAGGGAGAGAGACAGAGAGGAAAGAAAGAAAGAAAGAAAGAAAGAAAGAAAGAAAGAAAGAAAGAAAGAAAGAAAGAAAGAAAGAAAGAAAGAAAGAAAGAAAGAAAGAAAGAAAGAAAGAGAGAGAGAGAGAAAGGAAGGTAGAAAGAAAGAAAGAAAGAAAGAAAGAAAGAAAGAAAGAAAGAAAGAAAGAAAGAAAGAAAGAAAGAAAAAGAAAATTGCCTGCTGATTTCCTTGAAATATCCTTCTTTATCCCTCCTCCATTTATTCAATTCTTAACCCTCTGATGTTGGATTGTCTGGATCACTGTTGAGAGTCTTTGCTCCAGAGAGGATGTTTTCTGCAGCAGCTGAGCATTCTATATTATGGTCTTACTGCAGCCACTGTTCTGTGGGCTTTCAACAGAAGTGAAACCTCTTCACTGTGACTGCTCAGAGCTTGCTCCTGCCTCACCAGGACACCACATCCCCTTGCAGCCAGAGCGATGCTCATTACTGAAAACCTCACTGACTACGGAGCATCTGTCTACTCATTCTTGCCGTTTAGACGGGAGACATTTTTAACCATTCAACACTTTTGTGTGTGTGCTCCTTTGTAGTCTTTTCCTGTTTGTTTTGAGCTTCAATAAGAAAAGACAAAAAACTGATTTTCATTTCATTTCCTGTACAAATCCTAGATCATCCCACAGGATCAATTGCCATATTATTTTTGGAGTGACCTTTACCAGGAGTCTAAGTGTGATTTGTTTTAGTTCCTGAGATGTCACCCTGCTTGTTATATACTAATAGCAACAATCCATAAATATGGAGTATACTGCTCCCCAAGTGCCTGACCGTTTGAACTGAGAATCCTGGACCTGCTCATAAGAGTGTCTCCCAGATACTGGCTGAAATTTGCATACCAAAGAGGTCACTGCTCTCTCACCATAGGGGACACACACACCCAATGGGGCATCAACCTTGAGTGCTTTTGACTTTAACTTGGGCTCAGTCCCTGTACATCATATTTCTTGAGTTTAAATCTGTGTAATTTTCTTATTTCTGATGAGACACCAAAATTGAAAGAGAAGGAAAGCAAGCATCTCACTATTAACTTTTGTTGTTGTTGTTTCAGTACTGAGAATTGAACCCAGGGCCTGCACACTCAGCTACACTCCTACCCCTTTAAAAAAATAATAATAATTTTTTAAAACTTTTGTGATAGGGCCCAATTTAGTAGGGGCTGGGCTCAATTTTCAATTTTCCTGTCTAGACTTCCCAGAGTACTGAAATTAAGTGCATGTACTACCACCCTGGTTTCATGTCTTAGTTACTTTTCTCTTGTTGCTTAGATATAATACCTTGCACTCAAAGTTAAAGTGGAAAATGCTTATCTGGCTCATACTTTGTAGGGGTTTCAGGCCATAGTCAGCTGGGTCCAAGGTAGAGTGGTACATGGCAGTAGTGTAATGCAGAGGAGAAACGGTTTGTGGCACCCACGTGGTAACAAAAGCAACAAGGGACCTTAACAGCATCTTTCTGCCCTTTTTTATCTTGTTCAGACTCATGTTAGATTTTGAGAAGACATCTACACACAAGTGGTGACACTGGGGTTAAGGATTTTCATGCAGTGGTGATATCTGGAATGTTAAACAATATAATTAATTCTACACTGACAGAGCTTTAAGGTAGTTCTAGAATAAAGGGTCCTAAAATATGATCAACTTTCACTATCCCATCTTAGCAATTAACCTTTTATTACATTTTCAATCAAATTACTATTTCCAGAGCACCCAATTCTATTAACATTCACTACAATTGATTCCCTGACATAAGGCTTATTTGGCTCATAATTTATAGAGGTCTCATAATTTGTTGAGGTTCATAATTTGTAAAGGATGAATATTAACAGTATGGCATCATGCTTTTTTGTTGCAGACAAAGAAGAACTGTACCATCAAAAGAGAAATTGATGTCAATAATGGTACTTTGTTCAAAATTATGTTTTGTTGTTCCTATTTTGTCACAGATTTGAGTGTATTTTAAAAAGCAAGAGCCTTGAGATGGAGGTATAGCTTAGTGATAGAGTGCTCAACTAGGGTGCATGAGGTCTGGGGTTCTGCTTTTGGAAATGTAGCACTCATTTTCCATTACAATCAGTGTCAGTCATCTCTTTATTCTCAGAACTTGGTTCTATAACTGTCTGTCAGATTACATTGCTCATTGTTTGGTAGCAAAGCCCAACAGATTCAGGCACAGTTCTCCTCATCTATATATCAGTGCAGTTTTTCCTTACATAGAACTGTTTCAATATAACATGAACTAAACTGTATGCTAAGTCCATCCTTTTCTGGGTGTCAGGACATGTAACAAGTTTTAGCTTTACATTTGGCTAGTGAGTGACCGTGGAGAAAGCATGTGTTTTCTTGATATTTTGATGTTAATTTCTTTCTTGTAATTCTGAATGTTAGAGATCCATCTCAAGACACAAAACATTTCCATCCTAGGAGGAAAAGTGGACCACATATCACTTACTGCTCCTTCCTCATTAGAGGACCTGGTGTCCTGAGATCCAAAGGGGAAACCCAGCCTTGGTGATAAAGAGGGAAGGCTAAGAAAGAAGTAGGGACTTCTTTTATATATTTATTTATTTTATATATTTATTTTTTTATATGAGATTTTTATATATTTTATGTATTTATTCATATGAGATTTAATTTTCCTGATTTTCCAGATAACAGTGTTATATCTGTACTATATATGTAGTAGAGAAGTTAAAAAATCAAGACATACCAAGGGAAACTATAAAAATGCCTTGAATAAACAAAATTCAGGACTAATGCCTTAAAACTTTGATGACTTGGTGATATAATTTACATCATTGTTATATGAATTGTTATATGAATGATTATTCATATATGAATAATCATTATATGAATGATTGTTATATGAATGATTATTTTAATTTACCTTTCCAAAGATTAAAAAAAAATACTTCGGAAAACCAACAAAAGGAGTCAACCAGGGGTTACACCTAAATGTTTCTATACTTTTTGTTTGCTTTTGTTTATTTTCTTAAGAAACTCAGCTTTATAGCTAGCTGAGATAAATTTGATACAAGGTAACGGAGCTTTTCTATAGAAAAGAATCAAAAGTTAATTAAAGATTTGCTCTCTATAAGAAAAAGTCCATTTTTCCTGAACATAGGTGAAGAAATTCCTGTGGAATTTAGTGAGCTATGTATTGTGCTTGGATAACACTGAAAATTTAATAAGAATTGTTGATTATGTTATTTGAGTATACAAAGGGGTAGTGAGGCATTTTAGAAGCTCAGGTTAAGATAGAAATTACCATTTTCAAATCCTCATAGTAGTCCTTAAGTATAAAAAATATTATTGTCAATTAGCAGATAAAGAAATTGAGGATCAGAGTGGTGGCTGTATGTCTCTCCTGAAGTCACAGGCTTGGTAGCAAAATTGAGATTCAGACACCAGGCTTTTGTTGTTGCTGTTTTACATTGTTTTTCTACTCCACAATACTGCCTCTCATTGGACCTTTCTGTTCCAGCACTTCTGATAGGACACCTATTTGTTAGGTACCTAGTACTGTTCTGAGCAGTGTAAGTGAATGATTCTATTTCATCATCACAACAGAACTACAAGGAAGAGATTATTTCTACTGTGTAGAGAAAGAAATTGAGACTTGGAGAATTTAAGTGCATTCATCCCCAGATGCAGAGCAGCAAGTGGGAACCAACTTGACCTTGAGCAGAACGCTGGCTCCTGCCATGCATGCTGCTGTTGCCATGCGACTTATCCACCTGCTCTACAGGCGATCTGCTCTGTCTGGGCAATGAGTCAGCTTGAGGAGGAGCCTCTGAAATGCTGCCTGTGCACAGCACATAACTACTCTGGGCAGGTGATATGTGTTTTCAAAGTTTCTTGTTTCAGAAATCAATAAAATTCTCCTCATGCTTTGTCTTTACAGGTTTTTGCCTTGGTTGTGGGGCCATTTTCTGAAATTGTTAATGCTCAAGTGACTGATATTAACTCTGAAGCATTTGGATTGAGGAATAAAGTTGCTAAAAGGGAGGTGCGGTGTGCAGAAGGGCTGCATCGTGGGGGTCAGTTCTGCTGCCAGCCATGTCCCCCTGGTGAGTTACACAAAACATCCAGAATTAAAATCAGGATGAGGAGTAGCATAAGCCAGTGATAAATTCAATATTTTTATTGTTTTTGGTTGTCCTGTAGTATATAATATTACTAGAAGAAAACAACAATGCCATTATTTTCCAATGACGCATTTTATTAATCTTTGTCACTGTTTGATGTAATTATGAAAATGTATAATTTACAAATGAAATGTACCTCTGAAATAAGGTATGTCTATTTAGCTCCATTTCTCATGAGCAAGAAGGAGACTCTCTTGTGGGTATTAAGTTTGTCATCTCGAAACCAACTTGGATATATCAAAATAAAAGCATGCTCTGAAAGCAAGGAACTACTACTGTCAAGGATGTGTCTAAACCCCTCCTCTCAATCAGATCTTGAAGAAAGCTGTTTGTTCTTGCACTGAAGCCTGCAAATTATATTTGCATTTTGCAGCTGAATAACTAGATGAACTAGAAAAGCAATGGACAGAAACTAGTACTTTTAAAAAAAAATCAGTATTTTGACATACAAACCGATTTCAAACACTAGCAAATTAGAAGTTAAGAATAATACAACTGTGTAAAGTTTTATTTCCAATGGAATTTATTACCATTGCATAGTCTATAGATCTCTTTCAACTTGTTTGTAAAGACAGGAAGATAAAGGAACTAACACATGGGTTTATATATTTATGCAATTGATTCATAGACATAAAATTGACTTCAGTAATTTTCATATTGACCTCCCAGGTTTCTGGCTCTCAAAGTATAAACCAAGCATGAGTCACATGTATAAAAAGATTCTAATAGTCCCCCATGCCTCCTGTCCAGACTTTAATAGACCTTATGGAAGAAGCTCCTGTAAAATAAACACATTTCCACTTACAGTTTTATGTACAGGAATAGAGAAGGATTTCTTGGCTTTTTTTTTTAAATGACTTGCCAAGTAGTGCTTGCTATATGAACTGAAATATTTGTTCATCTATTGAAAATCTAAAATGTAATTTGTTTGATTTTAAAAAGTTACTTTTCTATTTTCATTTAAGAAGTAATGTCACCCCTAGTAAATATATTTATGAAATAAGAACTCTCATATACCACTATAAGAATGAGAATGATTGTACGTTCTTACAAAAGAAATTTGGATGTGAGTCAAAGCCTTGAAAACACTTATACATACTGAAATAGTAACTGATTTATAGGAAATGCCTAGAGAAAATTATAAAAATTACTGTATGCAAGGCATTTCATTGTTATAGCTAGCAATATGGGATTAAGTGAATTCAAGAGTAGTCAAAGGCTGGACTAGGGTGTATCAATGAAAGTCACAGTGCAGCATAGTTTCTTATATGATTCTTATATAATCTTCCATAATTATGCTTCTTTAAAACAGTCTAAAAGGCACTGTTTTCAGTAACTCCATATTTGAACTGAATTTTTATTACTGAAAAGTCCCTATGATATGGTCACTACATTCCATAAGGATTCTAAAGTAAATTCCATACCCTATATATCTCTGTATATATCTGCATCTACATATACTCACATGTAGACATCTGTCTGTGTGTGCATCTTCTTAGTGCTGTGACAAATATAATAGGAAATAAATATCTCAAGATTTTCAACACTTCTCTTCCAAATTTTGTATAGTAAATAGATGGGTTGCCACATTAAGAAAAAATATTAAAAATTGACCTTCAAGAAAACATCATTTTTCATATTTTAATAAATTTAGGTTGTATATTTCCAGAAAAAAGAGAATCTGCATCTTTATTGTATCTCTGTCATGCTGTCTGTGTTGTGTTAAGCATATTCTGCAGGGTTCTTTAAAGATGTTGATTTATATGAAAACCAGTACAAAACCACTAGCAAAAAATAAGGTTGTACTTTTGCTCTGTTTTCTTTAACATACTTCTACAATGTTATACAGCCTTGGTGTCCATGTTTGAATTTGCTCCTGAATTTCCATCCTTTCTTTAGATTTTTCTAAGATTAACTTTGTAGTTGTTTGCTAAAATACCATATATATGTAAATGTCATAATTTTCTCATTTAGTAAGTGTTATCCACAATAGAATGGTATTACGTGATTAAGAAATTCACATATCTACAAAACATAGTAGGCATTTATAACCATTCGTTAAATATGTGAATTTTCCAAAAGAAATTCTGTAATGCTTAGCAATGGCAATACAGTGACTTACTTGATTTTTAAAAGTAAATTGAATCAAACATGATTATTATTTAAAACTGAATAATTAAAATAACAAGTCTGATAACAAATTTTTTATAAATATGTTTATGCATGTCCATAGAAACATATTTTGTTCCAGATGGAAAAAGAATAGAACAAAAAGAGACAGAAGAGGGAGTTGTGCACACTCTCCAGGTGAGGTGTGCACAGTTTCCATAGCAATACTGCAGGAAATACTTGAAGACATCTCCATAGCGAGCATGACAAATTTAGGCTGAGAGAGACTAAGTGTTTTGTTAAAAATTGTGTAACTAATAAAGACCTGACCAAGGCCATAAGTCACCAACTTATGTTTTCTTTCCTTCAGTTACTCCCTTATTAAGATTTGTAGCCTTTAGAAAGTACAATCAGAAATCAGAGCAAAGTGAATTAATTGAGTAATTTCAGTAGTCAATGACAGCCACTGCCACTCTAGATATATACCTTTCAGCCTGTCCTTCCCCAAAAACTTTTTTTTTAGTATATGTGCTGCCAAAGCGAGCACCAAAAACTCTTTTTTTTTTGAGACAGGGTCTTGCTTTGTAGTTCAGGCTGGCTCTGAGCTCACTGTGTAGCCCAGGCAAGCCTTGAACTCAGCAATCCTCCTGTCTCTGCCTCCCGAGTGCTGGGATTACAGGCGCCCCAAAAACTTTTGTTGGTAGAAAGTATTTCTTCTGGGGCATTTTGTCATTCTAAACTCCTTTTAAAACTGTGCCTCTATTGTTAGTTATCCTACTTCTTTAAGACACCATTCTGCACTCTTAGTTTTTACCTTAGAAAGCTTCCTAGCTCTTGACACTATTTTGACAGTAGCATTCTTCCCAATCATATTTACATATTCTTAGCCTAATGTCCATCTCACTGCATTCCCAATTTTAAGAGTCGTTTTTTTTTTAAATATCCCTGCTTATGTCTCAAGCTGTTATATGACAGTTTGCTTTCAAGGACTTGTCCCTTTTTATCTTGGGCAGGCACAAGGAAAGCTGCTGACTGCAAATCAGAAGGAGGTGAACCAGAGTGTGTGTTCTGCAAAGAAGCGGAAGAGTACACCGATAAGGGACATTATTCTCCCAAATGCAGACGATGTGCCTTTTGTGACAGAGGACTTGGTGAGTAGCTTCAAATGCAACTGCAAAAACCTAATAGTAGTACTTCATGTAGAACCTTCTGCACTGCCGCTGGACGCTGATACCTGCTCTAGCGCTGTGTTGATAAATAGGAAGGACCTGGAGAAAGCTGGTTGTGATAGTTCAGGACCAAGACTGAGCTAGTAATTACTTTTTAGAGTCAATTATTGGCAGTTCTTTGGAGACTGGAGATTCAAATGATTGCCAGTAAATATCAGCCCTAGAAAGAAAGGGTATCAGCTCTAATCCTAACCACGGAAACTATTTTGGCCTTGATTTGTTCTTGTGTGATGACAGAGGGAGGAATGCAAGGTATGGGTAGAGTATTCTTCCCTCTTTGTGGATCTGACTTGTCCTCAGGACCTGGATTTTCATGTGTATCTGAATTACTCTGAAAATTTAGGTTTTAAAGTAATGGAAGTATTTCTGCTTTTGCTTAACAGCCTAAGTCAATTGGCACACATCTTTTCTTGTCCTTATTCAGGCTCTAAAATAAGCTGAGCATTAGAATTGCCTTATAGAGCCATCATGATCCCAATGTTTAGATGCTAGCACAGAGCACTTCAGGTGTTGAAGGTGTTGGCTTCGGTCAGATTAAATTTGTGGTGGGACTTTGTTTGCATGTGACACTACAACAAGCTCTGGGTAGAGCTGATGCTTCTGGTTTGTGCACTACATTTCTGAGTAGTGAGGCTAAGTAGTGAGGCTAAAAGGAACAGGTCAGCCATCTGTGTAACATTAGAGGTTATTTTGATTGCCGGGTTGTCTTTCTCCCTAAAATTCTGCTAAAAGACTGTTGGCTATTTCAAACTGGGGTTATCTGTTTTACTATTAGGCACTACTCACATAACTAATAGTATGGTGGTATGACTATTGGTAAAAGTAGGGATCTCAGAAATCCTTGCATTATTGGGGATTATTTTCATAGTTTTTTTTATAAATCACTGTTATACTGACTAGTTTGCAAACTGGTTTTCTAGGCTTAGAAGTGGAAAGAAACTGTACTCGAACCCAGGATACCAAGTGCAGATGTAAACCAAACTTTTATTGTGACACATCTGTGTGTGAACACTGCAACTCCTGCACCCTGTAAGTTTCTTTTACTGATTAAAACTCTCCATGTACTTTGAAAGATACTGTCTTCTTAGAGACACCATACTGACCAAGAGTTAGGAATTAGGGTTTTAGTCTTGTTTTTCCTCAAGCACTGGACAACCATTTATTCATTCAGACATTATTGAGGTTGTTTATCTCTTTTTAGACATTGAGTCATAATAGAAAATTTTTTATGCAGTTGACACTGATCTGGCCACTAAAGTAATATTCTGAGCAAGAGAGTCATTTCCTTCGTGAAGACCTGGAGGCAAAGCAATGATGATACCTGTCAATGCTGTGTGGCAAACATAATAAGAAACTACGTCCAAAGTGTTACAGGGTCATACAGGGAAATCTTTCAACCCTGCCAGAGGATATGGGAAACCTGACACATGGCTTGAAACTTGAAGACAAAAAGAATTAACATTTCTAGCCAGTTACACGTGGGTGGAAGGATATTTCAGGCAAGGTGACAGAGGTTGTAAGTATGTCAGTGGGAAGTTCTGTAGAACAGATACCACTGAGAGAGAGAAAAGACTGAGAAAGGCCCAGGGCCAGATCACTGAGGCCCTTGGCTTTTACACTAAACAGCTTGGTTGTGACGCAAAGTTAGATCTTGACTCCTTGTGTTACTTTGAGCAGATCTCATAACTTCTTAGAGCTTCAGTTTCTTTATTCAAAAATCCACATAATATTTATTTTGTTCTATTTGGCACATTCTATAGAGATCAGACTGGGTAATGTGTTACAAGAGAAATTTTGCTTTGAAAAATACTGTTTTGCATAAATATAAATTTTTAAGATCACAATTTATTTGCCTCTTCTGAAACTTAAAATCCACCTTGAAAAAATTTGGGGAATTCATCTGCTAGGTTTAATAAGTAGGGACTTGATCTTACATGTGGCCCTATCCTCTCTCTTCTAGCCCTAAGCATCGAGAGAGCACTCATACTAATAGAACAGGTAGGGTAGGGGTGAAGGGCTAACTAGTCAAATAACAAGAATCAGATTTCAGTTACTTTCAAATCTTGATAGGATTTTTTATCACCATAACTCTTTGAGGTAGATAATATTTTCTCTATATTGCTGGTGAAGTAAAGGTTCAGGAAGATTAGCTGATTTGCTTTAAGCTCAATAGTCACATAATAGCAGAGACAGACTGTGAACTCAGAGAATCTGGCTATTGTGATTGGCTGCCTGAAGAAAATCCCACATGAGCCTCTTGAGTGTTCCGGTCACTACTTGATGCCAAACTAGCACTTGTTGGGTAAGCCAATTATTGTTCCTAAGTAGCATCCTGTCATTGCTCATTGTCTGACCATTATAATGTTTTAAGATTTCTGAAATTGTTCATTGCACTTTATTATAAAAGATCATTTATTTTAAACCTCAGTGTTTTGAGATGTGTATTACCAGTTTTTGTTCATTTTTGTGTCTATTTCATTCTCTCTTGAATGTCAGTATTTTATCACCTTCCTTTACTCTTGCTATTTTAAGTCACTCTTTAAGAAATTTCTTCATCACAGCATTAAAATTATTAACTTGTACCAGCTTTAGATGCTTATTTATAACTGTTTAAGAGAAAATGTTTACTACAGATGGAAAGAGGAGCAAGATCATTCCTAATTCATAATGTGAAATGATAAATCAAGCTGTACAGGCTTTCTGAATTTTCTATTTTTTTTCAGGTGTGAGCATGGAATCATTGAGGAATGCACACCAACCAGCAATACCAAATGCAAAATAAAAGGTAATATTCCTATCCTTCCATCCCCACCATCAAATATGAACAAAAACCAATTTTTTTATTATTTGAAAGTAACTTGTATATGTTACTTGGTGTAACACTGAAGATTGCCCATTTTCATATAAATCTCCACTGTTCTAAATTGCAGATTCTATATCTAACTGGTGGGCGTTATGTGTCCTTTTCACAATTCCAATATGTTTTGGTGAGTTTCTAGTTTGTTCTAACCATATGTTGAAATGACTTGAGAAGCAGTTGTTCATAAAGGTTTTTTTTTCTATCTCCTGCCTATAAAAAAGTTACCAGGTAGATAGCTCTGTTTTATTGTTGATCACCCCCACTGAATGCACCACTAGGAGCTGATAAGAATTCCTGGGTGCACCAGTTTTAGGGAATCAAGCAGTATTTCTAGCCTGTGTATGAGCAAAACTTCTCTGCAGTGGTTGGTTGGCCAAAAAACAGAAGTGATATCTTACTATTCATTCAGATGTCTTGAAGCATTAAGA
The DNA here is from genome assembly GCA_004025085.1 of Thryonomys swinderianus. Taxonomy (NCBI): domain Eukaryota; kingdom Metazoa; phylum Chordata; class Mammalia; order Rodentia; family Thryonomyidae; genus Thryonomys; species Thryonomys swinderianus. The sequence continues at coordinate 30,460 of PVIC010000698.1, read as the reverse complement.
GAATACAACAATCAAAGAGTTTGCCTGGAATGGTATTACAGAAAGCTGTTGATCAATTTGTCCCTCTGTGTTTCTTCTCTGTGGACCAAATTCTGTCTTTTAAAAAATGATTTTTTTAAAAAATGGGCATGGTGGCTCACGCCTGTAATCTGAGCACTTGGGAGGCAGAGGCAGGAAGATTGCTGAGTTTGAGGCTTACATGGGCTACATAGTGAGCTCAGGGCCAGCCTGAACTACAAAGGGAGACCCTGTCTCAAAAAATAAAAATAAAAAAGAATTATGCTCTCGGACTGTGTATATTTAAATGATCTGTGAGCACATGTATTGGAATTTCTAACCATTAAACGCCTCTCCATGGCAAGTTACCTTTGATTTTCTAGGTCCATTGGCTTCCACTCTGGCCACAGGTGTCTCACCCATCAGGCTGGTGTGGATGTGATGCTGCCCATACAAAATAAAAAGCCAGCTTCATGCTAGGTCAGGTTTTGGTGACTGGATGGCTCAATTTAGGTGTAGCCTACCTTTTGAACTTTCAACTCAGTGGGATGAGATGAGCACAGAGTCATTTCCTGTTGTATTTGGCCTCTTTGAATTTCAATGAATTTCTCCTTCTTCCTTCTAGTATTTCTCCTAGTATAAAAGTATGTTCTTACATGCTGCCCAATAGATAGAGATTTCATTCTGACAGATGTTTCTTTTATCTTTTAGGGGTATATATGAAGTGGAAAAACTATAAAAATAAACCTTCACATCCTGTAGGTGTTGAAATATGCATCAGTCTTTTTGAAAGTAGTAATTCAGCTTTAAAATATGTGCCGTTTTTGTGTGTGCATCCAAACTGAATTAATGTATAGTTCCTTATTTATACGTAAACTTTTCCATAAATGCTGTAAGAAGCAATAGAAGCGCATATGTGCTGAATATGAGTTAGAAAACAAAATTGTTCTAGCTCCATGCTTCAGATTGGTTTATCCTTGGAGAGCAACATCCTTTACCAAAGCATGGATTTGGTACCCAAGCCTGGGCAAATAGGTTGCTGTTAGAGTCTATCATAAAAAAAAAAAAAAAAAGCATCATTCAGCCCTTTCCAGCTAACTGTTGGACCAATCTCTCACTATATCTAATATTTGGTCAAGGTATTTCAAATAGAAAAAAAAAGGTATGTTGGAGAGAAAAATGACTTGTGGTTAACTGAATAATGATCCTCTCACTTGAGACATGCTGGGGGGAGTTAGAGTTCTTTAAATCAATGGGGTGGCAATTCAGTTTGGATCATTTTCTGCTGTCAAAAATGAAAATAATTACAGTAAAACTTTTTGAATGATTGTTTACTGTTTAACATATCAATATAAAAAGCTCATTTTTATGAATTTGTTAAGTTCATTATCTTTGTAAAAAATGAGCTAATATTGTTTAAAGCCCTTCTGAATCAATATTTGAATTAAAAATCCTCCTGAATCATTTAATTTAGTTTCTTATATTTACACATAAAGCAGTGATTATGCTTCCTTTCAGAATTAAGAAAGACTGAAAGATGACATTTGTAATGTTCTAAATATTTATTTATCTTTCTCTCTGTTTTTTTCCCACCTCCCCAGCCCCAGGAAACAGAAACAGTGCCACTGAATGTCTCAGGTAAGGATGCTAGCATTTTATTTCACAAAGACAACTTCCTTTGTTGGACTAGGGCAATTTCAGAGGAAAATAATTTTACTAATTTCAGTGATGTATTGGGGGCCTTAATATTCTTTGAGCTTACAGATCCTCCTTCTCACCATCAAGGATTAATCAAACGGTTGGTTTAAATCTATAACAACACTCATAGTTGAAAATAAATTAAATAACAATGGGACAACTATATTTTGTTTTCCTTCACAGTCAGTCTGATGGATAACAGAGCTCCTGACTAAACTGATATCTAAATGGAGTGTAGACACAGTTGCTATCGTTGTCCCTGCTCTCTACAGAACAACATCCAGGCTTCTGCTTGGCTCCACTCCTTAACCTATGATTCAGAGATGAGATGAGTTTTTGGCCTATACATTCAGATTTGTGGTCACTGGTCATAAATTCCATAAGAAAGCACTAGGGGTGATCTTTGAACTTCTTTTCTAGTTGAGATAGGAAGGTGCACAGATGTTATGTGTCATTCCCAAGTCAGATAAAAAATTATTAGGGATGTAGAAGAAGTTGAGTTATAACTCATGTTTTTTTTTTATTTTCCTCAACAAGTTGTCTAGATCTCTAGTCTTACTTGTATTCTTCATATGATAAGAGGAGAAATAAACATAGATTTCAATAATGGAGATTTCATTTCAAAAAATAATATTTAGAGACAATTTTCTGTTTTACAGATGCTGACTTTAGTAAATACATATCTAGGTTTGCTCAAGAAATGACAATACATGAAGTCAGAGAATTTGCTCGAAAGAATGATGTCCCTGAAGCCAAAATAGATGACATCAAGAATGACTGTCTCCAAGATACAGCTGAGCAGAAAGTTCAACTGCTTCATAGTTGGTATCAAGTTAATGGGAAGAAAAATGCATATCAGACTTTTATTAAAAGCCTCGAAGAAGCCAAACTTTATGCTCACTCGAAGAAATTTCAGAATATCGTCCAGTCAGACCTGAGTAACAACCATGAAAATTCCAACCTTACAAGTGAAAGTGAAAGACAAAGCTTGGCCTAGAGTGCAAAACAACTCACTCAGTTTTCATTATGTACAGTCAGTAAATAGGAAAATTAATGTCCAAAACGTTTTCATTAGCTGAAGGCTGTAAATACTACTTGGGCTTTTAGTGAGTGCATCTTGTGTTTTCATTTATTAAATTTATACAGGTGGTATATTTTATTTACAAATTTTGAAGACCTCATGGTTGTGCCTTTAAGAATATTCAGAATCTAGGTAAGAAGACAGACCTAGTCAAGAGTAAGTGTAATAGCATGTTAAGTGCTCAAATCAGAAAAGAAGAAGCTAAGTGTCATACTCTACTACCTAACATACGATGCTACAGAAATGTAGTCAATGTATGTTGGTTAAAATATTTACCTACAAGGGGATTCCATTCTAAGCATCCATGGAAGCTATGACGTTTTGTTGTGATGTCAGTCAGAGTAGTGGCTACTTTGCCTCTGTATTACCTACCAAGACTCCATGATAACTAGAATTTTTACCATATTTGTAAATCTTGTTTATGAGCTAGTTGAGAGAACCATATTCAAGCAAAATTTACATATTTATTTGAATGAGAAGTTATTTAACAAGGTTCTACCTCACAGATCTTTGCATAGATCATTGGTATTTTATTGTGTAATATTTCAGTTTGGACTTTGTGTGGAAAATGCAGATAAAATGACAATGCTTGAATATTTTTTCTGTATTCCATTTTACTTGACCAAATAATCTACCTCTTACTCTTCTGTCATAAGCATTTTGAGTAACAGAGTATGACTAGGGCTTTGTTACTTCTCCATTTTCTCTTTGATGTTCATCTTAATTAGTATCATACATGCCTAAACCTGTAAAGATCACTAAAGAAACCTTTAGTGATCTCATAATAATCAAGACTGTGGACCTGACTGAAGAAACTGAATACCTCTTATGGGAGGGAGCTTTATGGCATGCAGCAAACCTAAGATTGTCATCAGGTTTGAGACCCGCCCTTGGTCTCTACAGCTCAGACAAACTCCTATGTCCACCACCATTTCCATGTGGTCTGCATTCAAACATTGCTAAAAGTCTGGATTCACCGTGAATTTCAATAAACAATATCTGTACTTCCACAGGTGTACAGTGAACTCAAGGTACTTATGAAATAAAACAGCTGCCATTGGTGGGGAATTCTTTCCCCTTCCATTTGGAAATAATTCAGTGTAGGTTAAAATACTTAAAGTAATGTTTTCATTATCTGTTTTTTGATGGGGATTTGTTTTTTGTTTTCTTTCCTTTTTTTTCTACTGGCAAAAGCTTTAGAGTGTTCTTTAATCTCTCAGAAGACATTTCCTGTTCAGAAAACTTTTGGAAGTTATTTCCATAGATTACTGCCAAGAATATTTTTTCATTCTAATGTCTAATAATTGTTTATTAGACAGTGTGACATTATGGACACTGAAATGTAGATTTTAAAAGTACAGATTTCAAAGGATAGAATTGATTGCTAAAGAACAGTTAATATTACATTTTAGCTACTTGTTGACACTGAATTATCTCTCTGAGATTTTTTAAATGTATTTTTTGTTTTGTTTTCTGTTTTGGCAACATGGCTTGAATACAAAAGTCTCACAGCCATTGCTTTTTTTAAAAATTGAATTCTTTACAAAGCTCACAATCACAGTCGACATTGGGGAGTTTATACCAGTAGATGACACGAGTTAATTCTCACTTTTACCCATATCCCTACCCACCCTACAACCCTCAACCCCTATATACATATGATTTCTTTTTTTAAAATCATATTTATTCTTTCCCCTCATTGATTTCCCCTACCACTTTCCCTTTGGATATTTCCTAGTTCAGAAAATCTATCCTACATTCTACAACACATTTACATCTACAGGTTTTCATACCAGAGAAAAGATACAGTATTTACATATCTGCAACCTATTTATTTCACTTATTAGTATGTCCTTAAGGTGTGCCCACTTGTGTATAAATGACTCAAACTTGTCATTCTTTATGGCAGGGTAATACTCCATTTTATAAAAAATCACATCTTTATCCAGTCTCCTCACAACCATTGCTTTTATATTAACTCTAAAATTAGTTTAAACTATAAAGTTGACTATAACATAATAGTGAGAGTTAAGGAACTTGTGACTGTAAACTCACTAGTTATCATATCAAATAAGCAAAGTTGACTTTGCTGATCTGCCATGTTAAAGCTGACATAATAAAAACAACTTTCCATCAATACTGACTTCCATCTTTCTAAAAATATAATTCTAATACTTTAACCCCAAATTTGCAAAATATTAACTTATCAGTCATTTGTATAAAATCTCCTAATGAGATAACTTACATTTTTATACTAGGTCTTAGAGATGCAGTTTGTATTTTATTTTTACTTACAATCACATGTCACCTTGGACTAGCCACGTACGGGGCTAATGGCCACTTACACTTAGTGGCTGCCAAACTATGCCAAGCCGCTACTGAGTATTGCTGCAACTCGAGCTCCGCTCTTTTCACACCGAAGCCTGTGGTGCATGGTGAGGCAGTGGGGAAGGATCTCCACCAGGGGGCGCCATGCACCGGAACAATGGGGCGCCTCCTGGAGCCCCTCTGAAAGACCACGAAGCCTGAGAACCTACTGAGGAGGGCTGTGCAGAGCCCTGAGCCCGCGATGGATGGTATTAGTAGGCTGCGAGTCCGTCAGCGTCTTGAGGTTATATTTACTTTCCAACTGGCAAGGTGAGCCCCGCTAAATCCGAGGGCAGTGAAGACTGCCTCACGGTACAGTCGCTGATCACTGTTTTACTTCCCACCTCCTTCTCCTCGTGTCCTGGCTCCCCACCAGATGACCGACTCAAGCCTTGTCTCTCCAGTATTCTTTTGGAGGAATCCAGTGAGAAACATTCTGCAATTGCCACCAGGAAGTTTTCCTCTGTAGAGATGCCTGAAATGAGAAGTTGTTGTTATTTTATCTTTTTTTTTTTTTTTTTTTTTTTTTTTTTGAGACAGCGTCTGACTATGTAGTTGAGGCTGCCCTTGAGCTCACTGTGCAGCCCAGACCGGCTTCCAGCTCCCTGTACTCCCTGCTCAGCCCCTCGATTCTGGGTCACAGGTGTGCACCACCACACGCGGCTTGCAGGTGTGACACGCCCGTGGTAGCTCCAGGTTTCTTGGAAGATGTCTCTCATCATCAGCCATCAGTGTCTGTCTGAATTACATCTGGAGGGTGCAGAAGCGATATGCACAGCCGGGCGCGCGGGACACTCCTCTCCATGACGTGCCTCCCTTTCTTGGTCTTTTTCTCCCCTGCTTCCCCACTCTCACGTAGGACAGCACTGAAATCAGACCTCTCTTGCCCTCAGCCTTTCTTCTCTTCTTTATCTCTTTCCTCCATCCTCCCACCTCTCCCAGGAGACTGTCCCCAACTCTCTAAGCCTTGAGTCTCCCCCACAGTCCTCTGTTCTTTCTGGGCAGCCTTCCCTTAGCACTGCCCGAGACACTGCTGCATTAACTGACGGGTGTGGGTTCCAGAGCTCCCCACACACACTGACACGCATCTGTGTGTGCGTGTGTGCACGCGCGCGTGTGTGTAAAGGCGCCATAAAGAAACGGTTGAAAGAGCAGACAGCGAAGCTCGGTGCACTTGAATCCCTGCTATTTCTAGATTTAGGGTCTTGCCACCTTGGGCAGCTCACTTAACCTCTCCGCTTCTCCGTTTCCTCGCCTATAGAAGAGGGAGAACAACGTGGTTTATGATCTGAGAACTAAAGGGGCTACTCCTCCCGGGCGCAGGCGAGAGATGTGGAAAGCGCTGAGGATCGCAGCGGTCACCGCGGGCATCCCCAGGATTCCACGGCCCTGCGCTGAAGAGGCGCTGATGTTGACGTGTGAAGCTGGCTGATGGCGCAAATCACATGGAGCGTAAGTGGTGTTTAGATAGACACCAGCCCCGGTACGGAGCTCTTGGCCTCTCCAGCCATGGGGTTTTTCTGGCTGCTTGTTTTAGAAATAACAACAAAAATTACGTTGCCTGCAGAAAAATGGCCAGGAGGGGGCAGTCAAAGGCAACGAGAAATGAAATGGTCACAGATAAAATGCTGTCTCCCTTTTTCTTCTATTTACTTGTTGATGGTAGTACAGGTAGGAAAGAAGGATCGTCGGTGCAAGAACCCTGTCCTAGCTACACAAACAGATCATGTAGAAGAGAGCAGAAAGAAAGTGATTTCTTCCAGGCAGCCTCTTCCCACCACCCCCACCCTCTATCTGAACTGCAAAGAGCAAACTCTGACTTGCTCAGACTTTCGATTTGCCTCCTAAACCTGAGGCCCACAGATCCTCCTCGTCAGCCAACCTTCTGAAAGTCTTTCCAGCAATTATAATGAACTAAGAGGTTTGGAATTTGGCCTCACAAATGCCTCTTCTACAAAGCCCTTGCTTAGACTTTGATTAGGAATATTTTACTCTGCATCTATGAAGCTCAAGTGCTTCCCCTCTTTCAAGGTTTGAAGTAGTTGAAAGTCATCTCTTTAAGAAGCCTCCCATGGTATCTAAGCTAAAGACAGAAGGCTTACTTCAGCGTTCGTGGAAAGTTTTCAGACAGATGGTGCTTTGTGTCCAGGTTGCCACAAGATGGAAGTGTTTCTCCAGCACTGAACTAGATCCTGCGTAAGTAACAGACATCCCTAGACAAGTCATTCCCAGTCATTTCAAATTTTGATTGTTTTTTTTTTCAACATAGGGACAATCCAGTATAGAGTAGGCCAAGGGTTGTATCTACATTCAGGTAAATCTAGGTTCAAATTCTAAGCAATTCCACGAGTTAACTATATAAGCTTGTGTGTAGCACTTCTAAATTTTGGCTTCCTAAACTATAAAATCAAGACTCACCTAATTGCCTCTTCATGTAATTATGAGACACAAGAAGAAAATAAATGTGCAGCTGTAATAAATTATAATGTATTGTGACAATGATTTTTAAATCATAATGTGAACATTTTTAAAATACATTGTCCTGGACCCAGCTACCAGATATGCTTCAGTAAGGCCAAAGTGATAGCAGGGAATATGAATATTGCTATCTATTAATCTGTAGTTACCAACACATGGAAGGCCCCCAGAACTCAAGTGGAAAAACTATATTATGCAAATAATATAGCATAATACTATAATATAAATATAAAGCAAATAATTTCTTTTTAACTTCTCTTTAAGGACATCATTTTTTCCCTATTTTGAAAAAAAAGTTATAAAATCTCTGGTACATAAGATTAACTGTACTGTCATTATCCTCTTGTGATTATAGAAAGTACCTGGAAATGTTTTTTGGACGACAAGTCAGATGACAACCTTGGACAATCTGCACTCAGTAGCGCTGGCCCACTTAGAGGCATCGCCGGTAAAGGACCCTGGCAGGTCAGAGTCACCCTGGAACTTTCCCTCGGACCCCAGAGTTCATCTGTGCTCCTACCAGGGACTCTGTGGCTTCTGGAAAAGGCTAGAGCACGGTTTTCGCTCGGCTGACACAGCCAGCTGTGCGGGACGTTTAGCGATGAAAGCCTGACAGTCTCCGGACTCCATCATCACGGAGGCCTCACACCACCGGGCTTGCTGACCGGCCGCGCCAGGGTTTCTGCCATCTCTTGGCAAAAGCTGAAACTTTCCCCTCCCTGCTGCGTCGTTGCCCAGGAGACAGGTTCTGGGTTCGGGGTGACAACAGCAGGAGAGGGGGCAGTTGGCTGCTGTGAAGGTGCAGCAGCTTAGACGTGGGTCCCCAGCACCTGGGTGTGGCGTTCACGCCGTGTTAAGTGGGAGCAGAGGGAGCTATCGGCAAAGTTGTCAGAAGCCGCTACACAAAGCCGCTTCTCTAGCGCTGTACTCGGACCCCATGCTGATAGAGAAAGGAAGATGTTTCTGTTGGTCTACAGGATTTTTATTTCTTCTCACAAATATCTTTGGAACATTTGTTATTTTTGGAGCCAAATACTTTTCTACTTTTCTTCTTTCATAAGAATTACAATATTCCAAGTGGGTATAGGTAAGAAGCGGAGCACTTAGGTAGCGTGTGTCCACTCACCAGGTCCACTGAGGAAGCGGAGAGAGACAGAGAGAAAGAGAAGCCGAGGACCCTGACACCGTAAGCTGAAATTTTAGCAGCAGGACGCAGATGTTATGAGTGTGTGTGCACGTGTGTATATATATATATCTGCATATATGTATATGTATGTATGTATTGCACTTTGGAGGACTGGCAAAGACTATTTACCGAGCCATGTGGTAACCTGGACTAATGAACACAGGGGTCCTAACCTAAACCATCCCGCGCGGGCTGCACTCCGCCCCGTGGCTTTTCTCCGCCCCGCCCCCCCCCATCGCTTGATTGACATCCGCATTACACCTGACTCATCCTGCCACTGAGAAAGGTCTTTCTCAAGAACTTGGATTTTGGAAAGTCCCTTTTTTTTCTTTTCCATGTGAGATGAAATTGGCATAACATAAAAACTAGCCATTCTAAAGTATACTGATCAGTGACATTTAGCACTCGGCGATGTTGTGCAATTGCCTCTTCTATTAAGTTGCAAAACATTTTTATCACCACAGAAAAGAACTTGTTCCTATTAATCAGCTTTTGCCCACTGTTGTCCCCTCCCCCCGATTCCTTAAAACCACAGATCTTCCTCTGTGTCTCTAGGTTTACCTATTCTGAATATCTCAGGTAAATGGAATTATATTCTACGTCGTTTCTCATTTGGCTTCTTTCACAAATGTGCACTTCTTAAAACTGAAAGTAAGTGTGCAAAGGTGCAGATTTTAAGTATTGCACAGACAGGAAGAATACAATGTTACTGGTTACTGAATGACGGTAGTAATCACAGTCTGCTCAGGTTTCTTATGTGTCAGAGAGACTTGAAAATGAAACACAAGCTTCTGTTCTTCTTAGGATTATCTGCTCTGCAAAACTGATGCACAACAGGGGTAACACCTCGAATAGGCCATCTTGCTGTCCTCTGGCACTTTCTGTCAGCTCAGCACAGGCTGGAGTGGGCAGCTGGGCACCCTTCCGCTCCTTTCTTGTGCCAGGAGGGAGGGTGCAGGGAGGCCTGCGGTGCTCTGGCTCTTCAGTGTATGATGGAACATCACTGTGTTGCAAGAACTTTTAAAAATTTACTTTCCCGAGCGCATTTCATTCCCGGATTCCACTCCCATGAGCCATTGTCATTCGCATCCCTTGGCCACAGGGATATAACCCGAGGTGTGTTTCATTAAACGACTGTTGGTGATCATCACAGAGTTGACCTCCACGAGCTAAGACAGCTGTGCTGTTGCCGGCCAGTATAACCCTATGGGACCACAACAGGGTATGTGGTTCATCCTTGACCAAACGTTATATGGCACATGAGGGTATTTAATGTGCATCTTCTTGTTTGTATGTACTCTTGCAAAACATTTATTGGGGTTTTTTTTTTGCACTTGTGTTTTTAGTTTATGTAACTGATGCAGTGTTTCATCTTGCTATGATTCACTAAAAATTATGCTTAGAAGACCAATCCCTATACATGTGTGTAAACAAGTCAAGAAAACATGTCTCTATCCACCTGTCTATATCATGTCAAACATGTACATAAAACAGTATCTTGCACAAACATGTTAAATAAACATGTTAAGAAAAGGAACAAGTTTTGTTCCTTTTTGTTCACGTCCACTTTTCTCCTTAAATACTTTTTAAAAACTGCAGCATGAGTGTAACAATAATATTATCATATTCAAGATAGTAAAACTGCCTTAAGGTAGGTAATATTACTCTCATTTTACAGACTTTAGAAACCACAGAAAAGAAATGACGGTACAAATTTACAATGATTTCCACTGACAGTTCAGCCTGAGTTTTTATACTTCAGAGAGATTTTTAAGAAGATGACACATTGTTTGCAGGACACTGGAGCTGTGTCCTCATGGGAAGCCTAGTGAGCTTTCGCTGAGAGCCCCAGCAGCTCCGCCATGAGCTGCAGAGACCGTGGAGGCATCTACCCTCCAGAGGAGGCAACGATCAGCTTTATAAAGATAATAAAACTCAAACTGCATGTGAGAGAGAGTGTGTGTGTGTGTGTGTGTAGTTTCTAAAGTCAGTTGGCTATTTCAACAAGTACCTTTTGTCAAGTACAGTCATGAGGACTCTTGCTTTGTTATAATCCTTTTGTAAACTTGAAACAGTAGAGAATATACACACATATCACACATACACACTCACACCACATACAAACCCTTTACATTACATCATGTTAACAAATAACCATTGAATATAAATATATTGAATATATATAGAATATATATGTTAACAATATACAGTATATATACACTATACATACATCTATACATTCATATATATATATATATATATTTCTGATGTGCATTTTCATTCAGGGAAAACTCAATATAGTAAAACCAATGTCCAGCCAGGCGTGGTGGCTCACGCCTGTAATCCCAGCACTTGGGAGGCAGAGGCAGGAGGATTGCTGAGTTTGAGGCTTGCCTGGGTTACATAGTGAGTTCAGGCCAGCCTGAACTACAAAGCAAGACCCTGTCTCAAAAAAAAAAATGTCCAGCTTATTCATGGTTATAGCTCTAGCATTTGGCTGTTAACATATATATATATTTGGCTGTTAACATATATATGTGTGTGTGTGTGTGTATATATATATATATATATATACATACATATATATATATATGTTAACAGCCAAATGCTAGAGCTATAACCATGAATAAGCTGGACATTGGTTTTACTATATTGAGTTTTCCCTGAATGAAAATGAGCATCAGAAATACCTATAATATTTAATGAATCTATAATGAATATGAAATGTCAAAATAAAAAATATGTATAGTTATGAACTGGTGTAAAGGAAGCCTGATTTAGTCCGGGGTGGTGTGGTGTAGACAGTCAGGGCAAGCCTTCCCAAGGAAACATTATTTGGCTATTTTCTTTTCATATTTAGTCATATCTCTATATAGATATAAACTGATATATATAATATGTTATATAATACATTTTATATAAGCTTATATATGTAAGTTCTTATATGCTAATATATGTTAAGTGGTTATCCTCAGGCATGGGATTAATGTAGAATTTTTATATATAATGCCTAAGGTAAAATACAAGTCCATAAATACCTATATAAAAATGGAAGGTTTTATTGACCATTTGGGTCCCTGGGTATGTCTGAAAATAAAACTGACAAAGACAGATTAAAAAAAGTGTGCGAATTTACTGCAACAATTTTAATGTGAGGTGATGAAGCAATGAATACCCAAAGAGAGCGGTAAACCCGTGCACTCACTACGCCAGGCTTGATGGAGAGGGGCTCCGCGGGAAGCGCGCGTGGACAGGGTGGTGGTGGCCGCGTGGGAGCGACTGTCGTGACTGGCTTCGGAGGAGAAAGGTGAGGAAAGAGACAGTGGCCTTCCCGCTCCTGCTGTGCCCGCAATGTTTAGGTAATGTTTCCCAACTGCGTCAGTATCTAGAATAAATTTTTAAAGGCATGTACTGTACAGGTGAGGCATTTAGGCATTTCTTGAAAGTCACGTTTAAGCACAATCAAATCACATCTGTAGTTAAACTTTGCTGATGTTGTGTCTTTGTAGGACTGACTCAGTAAGGAATTATTTGATAGTATCTAGCGGATGTAGGCAATTTCAAGTGGTTCGTTTTCCTGAAGAACGGATTGCAAAATATTCGTTAGAATCTCCGACTAGGGCAAGGTCTGCTGACCTCCGTGAAACCGGCGCTCACAGCCCCCTTTCCTGTCAGACCGGGAAGTCGGGCTTCTTGAAGAAGCGCCCACTCGCTCAGAGTGTCTGTACCGTGTGAGGAGGCAACGGAAAGTGGCTGGAGTTCCCGTGGGGTGGAAGCTGGCTGAGCCGCTGCTTTGAAGCACAAGCAAAACACATAGCACACATTCTGCGTACGTGTGGAAAGCATTTTCTCAGCCCAGCGAAGTAACTCAGGATGTCTGTCAGGACTTCGCAGTGGGGTCTCATAACCTCTGCAGGGGGGTATGTGTGAGTCACCCGACAGGAAAAGTTTAAAAGGAGGAGGCTTGTCTCACTTCCCCAGGGGGTGACACACAGGAGCAGAAGTTTAAGTTCTGAAAGATTCTCTGAGAAAGAGTGATCTATTAAAGCAGACTGTTGATGTAAATATATCTAGGAAATAATCTGTTCTGTTCATCAGGTTCTCTAAACCTGTTTGGAAATGAGTTAAAAATTCTCTCCTGGGATGCATATTGCTGTGCATGTTCCAAGTATTAGTGCCCGGCGAGGATTTAAATAGTATTGTGCTGGCTGCTCTGATGTCCTGAATTAATTCAAACCATTTATGTTTAGTGGTAATTTTGACTTTGTGGATGAGCCAGAAGTCATACGGTGCCAGATATGTTGAATAATGTGGGTGAGACCCAACATCATGTTTTTATAAGCCTGTGTTTTCTTTGGATGACATTCAGGAAAAGCATTCATTGTACTTTTAATCACAGCTCGTAAACACACTCACAAAAGAGGATTTCAATGGACTGTTTCTGAAAGTGGCAGAAAGGGTGAGGAAAGCTTGTTCAAATCAAGGGGAATATTTCTAGGGAACTCAATGAGAATGTTTTACTGTAATAAATGGTTTTTCTTAATTTAAGCGTGTGCTGTATATTTCAATCACACTTTGTATATTGTTCCATTCTACCAAAACTCTGGGAACTAAATATTAATGCCTACACATTATAAAACTGAGGCCAAGAGAAATCGAATATGCTCCCTGGCCTGCTCCCTCCCCTTCCTCCCAGTTGCATAGCTGCTAAGGTAAAACAAGAATTTGGACTCCACCCCCCCTCACTTTTTTTACTTGGAGTGTATATGTGTGAAGTTAATTTTGTAAACAATTTTATTATGACACAATTTATTCACACATTTAAAGTGCATATAGTTCGATATTTTTTGTGTGATCATAGAATTGTGCAACCAATATTACAAACTAAATTCACAATATTTTCATCACATTCTCCTCCTACACTCTTACCAATCACCAGTGATTCCCCTCCCAGATCTAGGCAACCACTGATTTATTTTCTGTTGTCTGTATTCTGGACAGTTCATGTAAATATAGTCATGCAATATGTGGCTTTTAGTGACTGGCTTATTTTTTCATTTCGCATGTTTTAAACTTTTGACAATATTGTAACATACTTCTAAAAAAATCCTAACCCTAGGGCCGGAGGGTTAGCTCAGTATTTCCGGCACCTGCCTCGCAAGCACAAGGTCCTGAGTTCGATCCCCAGTAACCACATATAATGCTGGGCGTGGCGACACGCCACCAACAATCAACACCGCATACCACAATGCCGGATGTGGTGGCTCACGCCTGTAATCCCAGCACTTGGGAGGCAGAGACAGGAGGATTGCTGAGTTCGCGGCGGCTTGTCTGGGCACCATAGTGAGCTCAGGGCCAGCCTGAACTACAAAGTGAGACTCTGTCTCAAAAAGCAGAAGGAAAAAAAAATCCTAACCCTAGGCCTACCCTACCCCTAAATTTAAACTGTGAATGATTACATTTAAACTGACTGAATGATTCTATGCAGGTACTAAAAACACTAAAATACACATGTTAAATGAATAAGTTGAAAGGGGTATGAACCGTATTATCTCTGTGATGCTGAGAATCAAGTGGAGATTTTCATTTAAGCCTGCCAATTTATATTGTAACCTATAATTCCTTCCAAATCTTGCTTCCTTCCTTTTACATCGGGTAGAGCTGCCACAGAAATTTATTTAAGCATTTCTTACCTTTCTGTTTTCATTTTTCCTTTGGCCCAAGAAGAATTATGGACTTAAACTGTATTTATTTTGCCTCAGCCAACGAATCCCACACTGAATTTTAAAAATCTGTAGCTAGGTGAGTACTGAGTGTGTGTTTTTCCCTAAACTGTCTTTTATGCTATATTTTTCTTCACAATTAGGTTGAAAAATATGGAAAATTAGGAAATAAAAGTAGTAGAGTCATTTTCAGTTGTAACTCTGTTTTCAAATGTTTTCACCAATTTCCTTACCTATCTCTTATTACTACCAGTCTTTATATGGGTTTTCTGCTCAAAATTCTTGATTTACAATAGTAAACTTCATGTCTCCATGCATTAGCTATGGACAAAGACAAAGGGATTTTTTATCGCGAGTATTTCGTGGAAATACTCCCAAGCAAAAAATGCTCCTAAGCACATGATCAGTCAGGTCAAATGTGGGTTAAGCTTAAACTGTTTATATTGATCTTTCATTAATTTCATAATTACTTGAATGTACATTTTATTATAACAGCAAAATGTAGGTATTTACATTTCTTATTATAACTACATGCTCAAGCAACATCAGTGATTCAGGAACATGCAATATGTTATTTTATTGATTTGCATAATCTCTGATGTCTACAGTTTTGATTTCACTTCTGTTAAGATAAGAGTCATTACAGTTGTGAGTGACTGTGAACTGTGTATATAATGTACCAATAAAGTTTACTGAATAATGAAAAAAAAAGATGAGAGTCATTACAAAGACACTTTCAACCAGCCCTCTCCTTGTTCCTCAAACTTCCTTTCCCACATCTTCCTTGTGCAACTCAAAGTCATTTATGTTTGGAAAGAAGTCATTGGTACTGGATAGTTGACAAAGATCATAAACTGAGACAAAAAGTTTGCTCAGTGTATAAGGTACTGTCTATATGCATGCACCTGTGTGTATGTTTTAGCCTGTAATTTCCATGGGATCAAATATCTGAGAAGAAAACACAATTACATAGAAACATACAATGGCATAAAATAGCATGTAAAGTATTTACTTAAATTTGTGGGCTCATTTGTAGGCTTAAAATAATGAACTATTAATTTATACCCAAAAATGTTTCCCAATAAGCAATAGCTCAGAGGCTTACAACAGCAGGGTAAGGAGCTGAAAGGAAGATTGGCAGGTGGGTGTTACATATCTTATGAAATATTTGCTAAGTTTAAAATTTAGACTTATGTGAAGCTCTTCTATAATAAAGGTTTGGGGAAGACAGTAGAAAAAGCAAGAGTATGTAAATCTAATTAACTGGAAATATATTTCGAAAACTAAATTCTTTGTCTCATTTTTTCATTCATTCAGCCCATCAGTCATTCAACAAACATTGATTTCCAACTCTTAAGCATGCAAGCATCTTAACAATGGAAATAATGTACTTTTGTCTTGCTTGCCTTTTGTTTTTTAAGACAAAATTCCATTACATAGTTCAAGCTGGTCTTGAATTGCCTATGTAGCCCAGGCTGGCCTCGATCTTGCAGTGGATTTCTTGCTTCAGCCTGTTAGTGCTACACTTAGAGGCATGGGCCTCAGGTCCAGTAGGAAAAAAATGTCCTAATCATATTTATGCACTGCCTGTACCTAGTATGAATGTATTGTCTATTGCTATGTACCAAATTTTCTCCACATATGAACAACTTAAAATAATGAACATTTTCAAAAATCTCACATATTTTGTGAAGGATCAGACACTAGGACTGGCCCAGCTACATGGTTCTGATTTTAAGCTAAGGCTAAAAACTCCCCTGAAGGCACAAGTGTGTGTGTGTGAGGTGCATCTCCAAGCTCAGTCTTACGACTGGTAGCAGGCAGAAGTTCTGCTCTGGTCACCAACTGCATGCCTTTTCCACATCTCCATCTCCATCTCCATAGGCCTTCTCAATATCTGTGCGACATACCAACTGACTTTCCCCAGAGTGAATGACCAAAGAACGAGAAACCAAGTGTGACAGAGGGAATCCAAGACAAAATCCACAATCATTTATATTCTCATCTTGTAAATGACATGGCATCACTGTGCTTCATGCAACTGGTCACATGGGTAGCTGTAGCCAATTCATGTGACACCTCTTACTCTTTTCACATGTGAAATGTGCATAGTGAATTCATAACTCAAATAACCAGTATGATACCCACTGCCGTGACAAAGAGAGTGGCTTATGTATAGCATGGAAATTACATGTTCTCTGTCAGATTTCTTTAACTACACTTTTTTCCCAATTGTCCCTTCTTCTGCCACTAGTTTACCCTAACCTTCACTTAACCCCCTTGCCGTGCTGTCTGAGATTTCTTGTTAACTTGCCCTGAATATACCTGTATGACCATTACTAGTACATTTGACATTTATGGTTCCAATTACTATTTCTGGATGTAGATATAATATCATGCAGCAAGGTTTGGGATTTGGCATCTCAAGAGTCCACTGCAGGTTTTTGAAGGCAGAATAAAAAAGCTTAGGAGCCTCCTTTCATTGTGGAGGAAATGTAACTACTGGGGGATAGAAGTTGGAATTTGAATGGATAAGCCTTCTCTGCTTATCTTATTAAGAGGGTAGTTTCTCCTCGCCACCAAAATCAAGACCAGGGGAAACCCTGGTAGGCAATCCTGGGTCTTTTCTTGACTTCTCATAGAACAGTAGTCAGGATTATTTCAATCACTTTCTTCCTTGCCAAGAATTCGCAGACATATGTTATCAGTTCAGCTTTACTTAATGCTGACATCACTTCTTGTCTTTGTCCAAGATTTTTGGTCAGATAGATTTTGAGTAAGAAATTGTGAAAGCTCATGACACAAATATTGATCTACTAATAGAAAATTCGGACCTTGAATCTACACCAGTGTCCCTATACACCTTTGGCAAAATACCAGGCTTTCTGGGAAGTTAGCAATAGTCACCACACACACACACACACACACACACACACACACACACATGGAGTCAAGTAATTTGTTCCATCTTGAGCAATTCTTTAAAACAGTAGTCATAAACATTTTCACCTTCTGTATTTTATCAGCTTCTACAATCTGTTGTCCTGGCTATTCAATTTAAGTTAAATTTTTAAAGTACTTCCCATTCTTTGTTCCATTAACAGCACAATTCAGATTCATCAGTCCTCTAGACAAGATTCTTACCACAGCTGTCCTGCCTGCTTCCTGTCTTACTCAACTTGAACCCATTCTTTAAACTGCTACCACATCAGTCTTTTAAGATAGATTTTATGGATACATTTTATATATTTACATTATGCTCACATTCAACATTGAGAATTTGTACCAGTACATAACACCTCTTGATTCTCATTTTTCCCATTCCCCTGCCCTTCACACAACCCCCACATCCTTATATACATACATAAGCTTTGTTTCTCTTTTTAACCACAAAATTTTTTCTTTCCCTTCTTTACTTACCCCTCCCCCCCCGTTCCCTTTTCCTTTTGAACATTTTCTTCCTGTATCACAATACCTATTGTATATCCTAGAACTCATTTACACCTTCAAATAGATGTACCTTGACGACATACTCATAAGTGAAATAGGACACAGATGTGTAAATACCATATGATTTCTCTGGTATGAGAAATATCACGGTTTTTTTTTGTTTTTTGGGTTTTTTTTACTCTAAGGTAGATTAGTTGGCCACATTGCTCATGAATCCTCAATAATCTCTTATGCCATTCAGAGAAAGCCTTCAGATTAAATTCATGCTGGGATCACTTTGCATCTACTAACCATTTTATCTGACAGCACAGGGCAATCCAAATGCATTATGATTGATAGAGAAAAACTAGTAAATCGAGTCATTGTTTGCTTGTCCATTGTGAAATAAAATGTAAAAAATATGTGAAACACCTGCTTTCCTTTGTGCTGTTTCCCTAACCCTGTAAGGTTGATGGCTGTTGATCTGTATTCACTGCTTGCTTTCTATTAACATTAGGAAGAGAAAGTCTAGGTTAGTTAAATTTACTTCACTTGTGACTATGATTCTTTTTTTAAAATTGAATTCTTTATTGGTACATTTTATATACAGCTCACAATCACACTCAACATTGGAAAATTTGTGCCAGTGTATGACATAAGTTAATTCTCATTTTTGTCCATATCCCTACCCACCCACAACCCCCACCACCTATATACATGCTCTTTTATTTTCTTTCAGAGTCATATCTATTCTTTCCCTTCATTACATTCCCACACCAAATTTTCTTTGGAAATTTCCCATTCTACAAAAACTGCCATACTTTCTAGAGCTCATTTGCATCTATAGGATTTTTACCCATATCTCTACCCACCCCACAATCCCTCACCCCCTATACACACGTGGCTTCTTTTCAAATCATATTTATTCTTTCCCCTCATTATTTTCCCCTACTGCATTCTCTTTGAGTATTTCCTATTTCACAAAATCTATCATACATTCTAGAACTCATTTATATCTACAGATTCTCACAACAAAGAAAAAATAAGGTATTTACATATCTGTGATCTATTTATTTCACTTATTAGTGTGTCCTCAAGGTGTATCCACTTGCATATAAATGAATGAAACTTGTCATTCTTTATGGTAGAGTAATACTCCATTTTATTTTTTTAAAAAACCCACATCTTGGGGCCAGAGATTTAGCTCAGTGGTTCTGGTGCCTGCCTTGCAAACGCAAGGTCCTGAGTTCCATCCCCAGTAACCACATACAATGCTGGGTGTGGTGACTCATGCCCACCAGCAATCAATACCACGCCAGTAATCCCAGCACTAGGGAGGCAGAGGCAGGAGGATTGCTGAGTTCGAGGCTTGCCTGGGCTATGTAGTGAGCTCAGGGCCAGCCTGAACTACAAAGCAAGACCCTGTCTCAAAAAAAAAAAAAAAACACCATGTCTTCTTTATCCAGTTGACTGTGATTCTTAACAGGAACTATGACTGATTGTTTGATCAAGCCACCTATAAAATAAGTGTAACTAAGGTCAGGGTTGGACACTGAACAAGGCTTTAGTGCAGTCTGGTCTTATTTACAAATAAATATTCCTTATTTTATCTTTCTTGTTTTACTCAAATTCCATGTCTCCTTGTGTCCCTTTGTGGATTCCCATAAAATGATAAATATTGAAGAGAGTATGATGTTTTTAATTCTGTGAATGTACCCAGCAGGGAAATAGCAGGGTCAAATGGGACCTCTAATCCTAGTTTTTTGAGGAATCTCCACATTGGTCTCCACATATGAGCACCTATGTTTTTAGCAGCACAGTCTGTGCTCACTTTGGCAGCACATATACTAAAATTAGCAGCAGAGTTTGTAATAGATAAATCTTGGAAACAGCCCCAAAGCCCATCAAATGGTAAGTAGATAAATGAGATGGGGTGTTTTTTCCCCTACAAAGTGAAGTATTATGCAGCCACAAAGAATGATAAACTTGAGACATTTATCACTAAATGGATGCACATCAAGGCTATCCTGCTAAGTGAACTTAATAGGACACACGGGCCAGAGGGTTAGCTCAGTGGTTCCGGCGCCTGCCTCGCAAGCACAAGGTCCTGAGTTTGATCCCTGGTAACCACATACAATGCTGGGCATGGAGACTCATGCCCACCAGCCATCAATAGCACATATCACAGTGTCGGGCGTGGTGGCTCACGCCTGTAATCCCAGCACTCGGGAGGCAGAGGCAGGAGGATTGCTGAGTTCGAGGCTTGCCTGGGCTACATAGTAAGCTCAGGGCCAGCCTGAACTACAAAGCGAGACCCTGTCTCAAAAAAAAAAAAAAAAAAGGACACAAATTTGTAAGGACTATATTGTTTCTCTAGCATAAGAAACTGAAGGTTTAAATGAGGTCCAAAATGTATGATAGGTATTGTAAAGAGAAGAGAAAACTCTCAAAAGGGAAAGGGAACTAGGTGGGGGCAGGGAAAAGTAAAGATAGGGAAGAAAAAAATAATGGTGAAAGGAGAAAACAGAAAGCTTATGAATATAAGGAGTAGGGGATGTAGGGAAGGCAGGGAAATGGGAAAAAATAAGAATCATGATCCATCATGTATAGGCACAAATTCTCAATGATGAATGTGATCATAATGTATTCCTACAGTGTACTAATAAACTCAATAAAGTCCAAAAATATTGAAGAGGGACATACTAAGTGCTATGAAAACAGAGACCACAATCTTATACTTCAGCTGGTATAATGGAGAGTGATCTAAAAGAAATATTAGTATTTGAGCAGTCTCTTTCCTGAGAGGAGATTTAGAAAATGTGCCTTTTACTCTGGCTTTGTTCCTCCTCCTGTAACAGGAAGTTCACTCCTGTAGCTCACACTACAGTTCCAAGTCTTCCCTCTTCCTCCACTGTAAGATGGCACATACTCTTCCTGCGGGAGACGGACGCCTGTGTGTCCTGTTGCGACTTGCTGTGTACCTTGTTGTCTTCTTCCCAACAGAATGAGATCCTCCCTGCTCCACTGAACAGAATGGGCTGCGTGACTTTTTCAGGCAGTGAAGTGGGAGTGGAAACGATGTGTGCCTCCTCTGAGGAGCTTCGAGAGCCACGGTGTGGGTTTTCCACTTTATCCCAAGTACAATTTTTTTAAAATAAAGATAATTTAAAAAGATGGAAAAACCAGCTCAGAAAGGCCAGTTACTTTGAAAAGCCAGTTTTTGACATAGTAACTCTTTGATGTTAAATATTGTCACAGAAAGCATGATAGAGAAGACAAATTTTGCTTCATAATTAGAAAAATAAATATACAGTGAAACTTGCCAACAGAACAACGTCAAAAAGCCATTTTGAAAATAAAGTCCATGCCAAAAGAGTATAAAATGAAGCCAGAAGTCTTTAAAAAGAAAACAGTTTTCATCTCAATGTTCCCCCAGCTTTTACTGATTTTCTAAAATTGGGAAGACTCTCAAGTTCAAGAGCTGCTGGGCTATTCCTGTTTGGTATCTTTTTCACCACAATCATCCTTTGATTTATCTTCTCCCTTTACATCTGCTTTTCTGTCTTCCATTTCCTCCTTGTCTTCTGCAGTTCTAGCTTCCTTTGCTCTTTTATGATCAGTCACGTTTCTATGACCGCCTTCCCTTTCATCCCCAGAATCTGAGCACTTTCACTGCAAGCTATCCACCTGGCTGATGCTTGAGTAGAAATCTTCTTGTGTGGATCTCTGCCTTCACCTCCGCTGTCCTCTAGAACAGCATCTTCTGGTATCACTTGCGTTTGGACACCAGATGCAAGATGCAACATGGACGGATTTTCAGACAAATGCTGCTTTATCTTTTCCATATATTGTGGAGTCTTCTGAAATTTGTCGTGCTTGAAGGACTACTGTACAGTTTGAAGTATGGTCCAAAATGTTCAAAATAATCATCACAGGGCAAGTCATTGGGAATGTCACCACAGAGAGCAACCGTAGACTCGCTACACACAGTGAACTTGGAGCAACATTCTACCTCCCAGGCTTCAGTAAGTCTAAGGAAAAAGTTCACCCAACCACACACTTGGTGTGAACATTGATGGAAGACCAAAACAATGAAGTCTATCACCAGCTAAGAGCGTGCATCACACTGCAATCACCATACTAGGCTGATCCATCTCCATCACTCTTAAGGTGACAGCTTTGAATATCTGCCCATAAGACTCGTCATCTATATCATCTCTTGTTGGGAAACTGATGCCATAGCACTTGCTATTCCCAGCACCTATGTTCCTTATGTAGAGCCAGGAGAATGGAATGGAATGGTCACTAAAGGATCCCCTATATAAAGAGCTTCTTCAAAGCCATCACCACACAGGTAAACTCTGATGACACTAGTGATCTGAGGATGGCAAGCACAGTCATTAGCAGAACAGAATCCTCATGCTTCCCATTTCGTTTGCTGAAGTGATCCGCCTACAGCGCACAGCTGCATCAGTTTGTTGGGTTTCACCCTTGCAGCCCCAGCAATCGAGCCATCGTCAGTTGTTAGGGTCCCCTGAGGACACCTCGCTGCTGCAGACTCGCCCCAGGAGTGCCGGCACCCAGCCAAAGGTGGCTTGTGGAGATGTGCAGGTCATGGTGCTCTCTGTCCTCTGATAATTGTTCACAGAATGTTTTTGTAGTCTCTGCTCAGAATGCTTACTTATTCATTTAACCTTCCCTCTTCTTTTCCCAAGACTATTATGGCCACAACCTCCACATGTTCACTATATAAGCCTGTATGATTCTAATAAAGACTACTGTCTGCCAAGGGTAGTAGCCCTGTCGGTTACTTAACTGATAGCCATTTCGTCATTTGGGCTGTCCACCACCAGCTGATAGTGTGTTACCAGCCATTCGCTGGGAGCTCAGTTGTCTGTCCGTGATCATGCTCCCGGCCTCCTTCCCCACTGAGGGAAGAACATGACAACTGGTGGAAAGCTACAAAACTCAGAGTCCATCAAACACTGGACAGTCTCCCTAGCATCGAGTCTCTGTACCTGCTTACTTTACTCACTTGTGTTTTCTGGTCGTACGGACCATAGAAATTCCGTATACTCAGCACTATGGTCCTTCATCCTTTGCTTGGTAGTGACTTTATGGGCCTATATATTTCCATTTTTCTGTGTAAACCATAACTGAACAGCTTGTTATGAGTCATGTGGTTCTAGGAGATTTCATGGGATAGTAATAATTTCCAATGTCCCATCTCAGTAGCAGCTGACTTTCCTTACATGCCTGCTTGACTATACTAGGCCTGACTCCTCCTCTGTGGCTACATGGGCTGTGGGTACCCCAGAATCTGCTTCCTTTGCTCTCCACTTTCCTATGAGGTCATCATGTCACCACACAGAGAGAACGGTCTTCCTGGCAGGATTTGGAACAAAGACTGTTTGGAGTTTTGGACCCAAGTGACCTGTAACGGACACGCAAGACCGTGAGGAGAGAAGAATTTCCAAATTCTATCAACAGATATTCTACAAAACTGCCAGGGTCATTAAACAACAGGAAAGATGAGAACCTCTCACAGCAGTGAGGAACCTAAGAAAATATGACAAATAAATGAATACAGTATTCTGGGTGGTATGCTAGATGGGAATAGAGATATTACATAAAAAATAAGCAAGTCTGAATGAAGTCTAGACATTGGTTGACAATAATTATGTATCTGTTTTGCTTTATTAATTGTAAAAGTTGTACCATGTTATGTAAGGTGCTAGGGATGTGGAAACTAGGTTCTGGGTATATGGAAATTCCCTTTAGAATCTCCTCAATTTTTCTGAAATCTCAAGCTATCAGAGAAAAGCAAAGAATTATATATTTGAAATGTTCCATTGCACTTGTGGTTAGAAGAATTTTTTTTGTTTATTAAAGGCCTTTTGTTTTTAGACATTTTATTTAACCCATTTCCCCCTCAAGCTCCCCTCCCCTTACTAGGTGGTAGATAAATTAGTGGTCACCTTGTGTTGGAACGCCCACCTGCAGTTAGTTAGTGCGGTGCTGGGCATGAAAGGCCGCTACCTGAGGTCTGCTGCCGGAACAGCATAAAGGAGAACAGATGGGAAAGATCGCATGGGGCTGACTTCCTGGGAGAAGCTTTATTGTGGCTGCTTTTCCTGATGCAAACTTGTTCTTTCCATCCTTGTAAGAGTTCAGGTCCTCGCTGTCACCAGGGATGGCTGCTATCCACACTGGGGGAACCCTGATCTCTGCCTTCAGCGTGGATTTGTGGCTCCAGTGTAGAACCCTCAGCATGGTGGCACAGATCCCTCACTCTGCCTGCACAGACTGTCTAACTTCCGCCACTGGCCTTGGACCTTCCCAGTGCAGATCCTTGATGCGGATTTGCATGGGGCCTTGTTGTGGGCTCTAGACCCGTAGCAGGACTCAGAGGCCATTGCTATGCGATCCAGGCCCTTCGCTGGATTCTTTGGGTCTCCAGCACCTGAACAGATCTCTTGCACACTTCTGCTTTTGACTTTTTGGGTAAACATTTAAGATAATCCTATAAATTTATGTGTCCTACATTAAATGTATTCCCTTGCAAGCCCTGACTATAACACCCTTGAAAAATACAACTTACAAAAATACAATCATTCCATCAAAAATTCTGATGGAAGTTCAGGGCCTGCTGCCCTCCTAGAGAATTTATGGGCCATGACCCAAGACTCACTCACACATGAGGCTTTCACCAAGGTTACGCAGCAATGTAATCACTTCCTGCCTTTGGTTCCAAAAGGATTTTCCTGCAATCTAAATGAATCTGTGAAGAATTTCACCTATGGATCTGGGAGTCTAGAGAAAGTGGTGGGAGAGGAAGAATCAGGAGTGAATGGGACCATTTCCTCCCTTGGTTCTCTGAAGGATGCCTTTTACCAACACAACAGTTTTACTTGGTAGAAATGCAGTTAGAACCTTGTCTTCTGCTTCAAAGTAAAAAGGATTTGTAACTGCCGGTTCTAGCTGATCTCCCTCGTCTGTTGATGTCCAAAGTGGAATGTTGTTGTGAACAATGTTCCTCGTGCCAAGAATTTGGACTTATTTTAACTTGGAAAACAATGTCTCTAGTCTGAAAAACGAAAATGTAAAGTAGTACTGTATATATCTTTCATATTTGTACAATGTGCAGAAATATAAAGAAATAGTACAGTATAATAAATGTCCGTGTACTGGTTTTTAAAATGTAACAGATTTCTGTAGTTTGCCATATCCATGTCAGACTTTTTTCAATGAAAGAAGAACATATATGTCTGGAAAAGAATATAAAATATTTGAACAAGAAATTCCATTCTAAGAATTTATCATTATGCCTTCAATTGACTAGGAATTTAATTGTTACAATTTCAGGAAAAGCAAAATGAGAATTATAAAATGAAACTCAAATGGAATATAATAGAAATTTTTACACTTAAAAGTAAAGAAAAATATCGTGAATTTTCTCATATAGTGTTAGGAAATAATTTACAAAAGAATACAGAAGATTAATAACCTCTGATCCATTCTTTCTGGAAAAACACAATCATGGTCTCTCCACCCATACAAACACACCCAAGCTATTTTGCCCCAGAGTTTTGTTTTCTTTGGAAACTTCTAGAATCACCAAGATGTCCAACTTACTTTGCTTCTAATGCCTTTGGCTCTTAGTGTCTAAGCATCCTTCAGTTTTGGTATTTGTTGTTACATCCCTAGTGTAAGCAGTTGAATATTCTATCACATAATTCCATAGTGGCCTTAAATCTTGTCATCAATCATTTTATAACTTCAGGTTTTATCTCAAGTGGGCCGAGAATTCTTTAATAAGATATATGTATTCTTCTGATTTGGGGTATCACAATTCAGTGACTTAAGTTTTGTACACTGTAAATCTTCAATAAAAACATATTATTTAAGAGAATTAGTTATGTCTTTTTTTAAACTTTCTGTATTTAAATTGGAGCAAAAACATCCTAGTCCTATCCTGAGGCTATCTCTAAATCCCATTAGTGTTTAAAAGTCTAATATATATATATATATATATATATATATATATATATATATATATATATATTAGACTTTATATATATATTAGACTAATATATATATATATATTTTTTGAGAAACGATCTTGTTATGAAGTTCAGGCTAACCTTGAATTGCTCTGTAACTCAGGTTGGTCTTGAATTTGCAGCAGTCCTCCTGCCTCAGCCTTCTAAATGCTGGGGTTATAGGGATGCACCATTATGCTCAGCTAAAGTATATATTGGTAGGAGAAGCTTCTAAGTCTTTCCATACCACAAACACTGATATTTTTAATCCACATACTAGTTTATTGGAAATTTGCTATGTATTAATTTAGTTTATACATTTTAATTATAAATTACACTCCACATTCATTTGTTTTTAAACCATCTTGTGAGCGTTTTTGTTTTTGTTTTTTTGTTTTGTTTTGTTTTGTTTGCTTTTTGAGACAGGGTCTTGCTTTGTAGTTCAGGCTGGCCCTGAGCTCACTATGGTGCCCAGGCAAGCTGCCGCGAACTCAGCAATCCTCCTGTCTCTGCCTCCCGAGTGCTGGGATTACAGGCAAAAAAAGTGGTATTTCTTATTTTTGGTGGCACCAGGGGTCAAACTCAGGACCTTGCACTTTCCAGGTAGGCACAGCACTACTGAGCTATATCCCCAGCCCGTGAGCGTTTTGACCATGGATGTCCCAGAAAGCTCAGATCCTGAAGACAGAGGTCAGGGTTGGAATCATGGTTTAGCCACTGACTGGTTACAAGACCAGGCTACCAAGCCTGATGGCACTTCATGGATGTTCGTGGCATAAATAAATAAACAAATCCTCCAAGTGTGTTTCTTCATCTATTAAGATGGCCCAGTTATATCTAACTTAGACGAATACTGTGAAGGCTAAACAGCATAAAGTGTTACACATAATCACACAAAATCTAAAAGGTTTATTTCAGGACATACCATATGAATTTACCTATCTTTTAGTTTCAGGTAGGTTTAGTAAAGTTTTTTTTGTTGATTCCCAATACATCTTTTCCTTTCTTCTTGAAATAAAATACATCAATTTATCTTTTATTTCTCTTCTTAATGTACCTCATTTATTCCATTCATGACACTCTCATAATGCATGCATTTGTGTCAACCATTTTGCTGTCAATGCCTTTCTCTAGATATCAAACCATGATGTGTGTTGTTTACCTCTACAAACCTGATCTTTTTTTTTTTTTTTTGAGACAGAGTCTCACTTTGTAGTTCAGGCTGACCCTGAGCTCACTTTGTTAGCCCAGGCAAGCCCCCAACTCAGCAATCCTCCTGCCTCCCGAGTGCTGGCATGTGCCATCACACTCAACCCTATGGTATGTAGTTACTGGGGATCGAACTTGGGACCTTGCACTTATAAGGCAGAAGCTGTAACCATTGAACTAAATCCCTAGCCCTCTACAAACGCAATCTATCTTGCACGGAACTAGCCCACATGTGCAAACCTTCCAAAGGTTACCACATTTGGACCGTATAAAAGAAGGCTGCAGTCCTGCGTCTCTCGTGTGAGCCAGTGTCAGAGCGAAAGGAAACACTTCTGCTACCACCACCCTACCCCAATGGTGAGACGAGGAGAATGGATTCTCTTCTCCTCTGAAGAGGAGTTGCAGGGACACACTGGCAGGAAGTGGTGGGAAATTCCTGGGAAGTACATGGGTTCTCAGGGAGG
Source organism: Thryonomys swinderianus (assembly GCA_004025085.1). Classification (NCBI taxonomy): domain Eukaryota; kingdom Metazoa; phylum Chordata; class Mammalia; order Rodentia; family Thryonomyidae; genus Thryonomys; species Thryonomys swinderianus. The sequence goes on along the minus strand of PVIC010000698.1, from coordinate 2,786 downwards.
TCTATTAACTCCTTCAGGGCAAAAGGGTGTCTTTAATTAAGGAGTTTCTTTAGAAGGAATTTTGCAATATTCAACTACATCATAATGTAACATACATAAAGCCATGGGAAGAATTAGTAATAAATTCAGATTTCTTAGTGCGCACCCTCAGGGGGATTAATCTACTGGAGATAGTGCCTAGAAACTTGTATTTCACAATCATAATTCTCTTTGCTCCCCATTAGGTTGAAGCAAATGGTCCTCTGTTCCCAGTTCAGAAAGGATGGTTAAATTACTAAGAATTCTTTTCTCTAAATTAATCAGCACCTTCCTGACAAGACCTGGTCCATCTAAAAGCCATATATAATACTAACTGGGTGGGTAGGATGATAACTTTCTTGTTCAGTCAGTTTCTTTGGCAATATTAATTTTAATAAAACTACTAGCAGTCATTTTTTAGCTATTTAGGCCTTAATTGCTTTAGAAGACAGACTTAAGATCACACAAAAATTGTGCCCAGAATTGAATGACATATCTCAACATTCAGTAAAAGCAGATCAAGATGATGAAGGACTGAAAAACTTTGACACGTGTAGAGGAGCTAGAGACAAAAACTCGGGGGCCGCGGAAGAGCCAAGTGTTTCAGAGAGCCAAGTGTTGTCAGTTGGAGAAGCTGGGTTGGGTAGGAAATTAATCCATGTCACTCTAGAAAATAAATGAAGAAGACTTATACCTATCTATACCCCACCACTCAGGAAATATAGTTCCCTGATTTGTCTCACAGACATCACAATAACATTAGTTTATAGCAAAAGTAAATATAAATAATGATCAACATTTGGTCATATCTATAAAGTTTGGAAAAGTACTGTTCTTTCTAGTAATTCCAAATTCTCTTTGTGCTCTTCTTATTCTATTTCCAGGTATTTGCTTACTCAGTTTCCATTTTCTAAAATGTCTTTCCTTCCTTTTCTCTATCTTGCAAGCTATTTATTTTTAAAACTGTTCCTCTCTTGTTCCAGCATGCCTTGGGAATGAAGAATTAATCCTTTGGTTCCTGTCTTTAGGGGATGTTTATACAATGAACAACCTTGGAAGACAGATACATGTATCCCTTTGCAGGAAATCACAGAATTACTGTGCAGTATGAAAGGTGTAAGTTCCTTAAGCTTAAGGATTCTTAGCTAGGAACAAACCCAGTGTTCAAGCAACATCCACCTAAACCCTCTGCATAGTTGTCATAGGAATGCTGGCCCAGGAGGACTGGTGCAAATGTAATATTCAACAATCCACTGTCTTTAACCCAAAAATACTGAGTCTTCTGCAGTCTTCTAGCAAGAACCTAAGGTCCTTCACAGTGCTTGATAAGTGGTTCCATAGACAGTTTTAATCATGGTATTAGCTAACACCTACATTAAAATACTCAGTACATATTGGGAGATTCTCAAAGTGGTTTTATTCATAGCTGCTTTCTCAGTGTCTGTCTAGCACATGACTAGACCTCTCATAGACGAGCTTCCTTTTAAAAGCAGGTGGTTCCAAAGGCCTGAATGCATAAGGGTATTTTTTTTTGAGACAGGGTCTCACTTTGTAGTTCAGGCTGACCCTAAGCACACTATGTAGCCCAGGCAAGCCTCGAACTCAGCAATCCTCCTGGCTCTGCCTCCTGAATACTAGGATTACAGGCATGAGCCACCATACCCGGCCTACATAAGAGTATTTTTTAAAAATTTAAAGTGACAGATATAATGAATGACATTATTGATAGAAAGAACTGATCTGCTTTTGCTTGTGTTTGTGCCTTGTGCAAACCAGTGCAAATCAATTTGTTTTGTAATACATGATATTTTCACTTGTGAAATTTCATTACTTGAACAATCATATAAATATTGCACTTTAATAAGATTTATATTTTAAGAAAAATTGCTAAAGAAACCATGTATATGTGCATCTCAGGTAACCTAATAGAGATGAATTAGAACACCATAATATTCTTTTGTTGTTGTTGTTGTTAATGTAAAGTAAAAGTAGTTATCAAAAACTGCCCTTAATTAAAGTTCCCTGCACGCGGAGGTCTTGGAACCCAGGCAGTACATGGTCTTCTAGTAAGTTGTCTTTTTCGTATTTCCTGCTCTCTGACTCGGCTGTTCCAGTAAGTGTTTGACATGGTTCCTCGTGGTGGTCGGTCTCTCGCGGAGCTCAAGTCCGCGGCTTCCTGCCTGACCCCGGCTTGGCTTGGAACCAGGGCCTCACTGCAGGTCACACAGCTGGACTGACTTTCCGCCTGAACGGATCAGGCTTCGTCTCAGTGTTGACCCCGCACTGGCAGTCTCTGGTGAGCTCCCAGGTTGCACTGATTAAATCACTGATAGGAAAAATAAAAGTATTACTGAAGATATACTTGGTCGATAATAATTCTGACTTTTATAAGGCCACGAAAAGCGGGGAGCATAGAGTCTCCGTTGTGTGAAAAAAAGGGATAGAAATGCAAGAGTTATAAATTCAAAAGTTCAAAGCATCATTAAAATGATTAAATTTTTGTATAAAATAAATTTTTATATTAGAAGATATATATGCGGGCCGGAGGGTTAGCTCAGTGGTTCCGGCTCCTGTCTCGCAAGCGCAAGGTCCTGAGTTCGATCCCCGGTAACCACATATAATGCTGGGTGTGGAGACACGCCCACCAACAATCAACACCGCATACCACAATGCCGGACGTGGTGGCTCACGCCTGTAATCCCAGCACTTGGGAGGCAGAGACAGGAGGATTGCTGAGTTCGCGGCAGCTTGCCTGGGCACCATAGTGA
>PVIC010000697.1:87723-111119 GCA_004025085.1 Thryonomys swinderianus | reverse complement strand
TGAGCTCAGAGCCAGCCTGAACTACAAAAGCGAGACCCTGTCTCAAAAAAAAAAAGAATAACATTTCTGCTAATGTCCTTAGAACAGAGATTTTTTTTGGTGGGGGGGGGAGGTTGTTTGTTTGTTTTTTGAGACAGGGTCTCGCTTTGTAGTTCAGGCTGGCCCTGAGCTCACTATGTAGCCCAGGCAAGCCTCGATCTCAGCAATCCTCCTGTCTCTGCCTCCCAAGTGCTGGGATTACAGGTGTGAGCCACCACGCCCGGCTAGAACAGAGTTTTTTTAAAAATCACATGGAAGTATTAAATTTTAAATGATTCAATCTACTCTTTAAGACTATTTCTAGACCAAAACCAGAAATTTCTACCTGGTATTTTGATACATGATATACTGTACTGAGAAAGCAATCTTTTTGCCCTTATTTCCAAGTTATCGGTGAAGAGATGAGATAGGTATTATACTGCAGCACCAGCAGTAACAATCTAGTCAATTTTACCAACACAACTCACCATACTTCTTCTAATATAGTTGATGGCTTTTTTCACATCCATGCCTGACCAGTTGTTGAGCATGTAGCAAATGCAGGAAGCACAGTACACGAATCGCATGTCATTTTCGCTCCCTTCAGGTACTGCACAAAAACTAAAAATAGTAGTAACAATAATAGGACTTTCTATTAACACTGGACTATAAGGTCAGGAACAGCTACTTCATGTTTTTACTTACAAAAAAAAATCACTGATTTAAAAACCATATTCTAATTGTATTACACAACAGCATTATTAACTGGAATAAAAAAAAAAACCTCTTGATCATAACCTATCTGTTCCAAAGTTCTGATTCCTAAGTACCATTATAATGCCTGGGCTGCTCCTTCCCAGAGGCTGCCCTCCGCATAAGTTACTTACTCCTAAGAAGGAAAGAAGTAGTATACTGGCATGGGGACTAATGACAGAAAAAGCAGCAGGTAAAACCTGAGATCTATTGGGTAGTAAGAAATTCCTGTCCATAACTTTCTGTGGGAAGTTTCTTTTAAATGTATTTGCTGTTACCGATTAATCGATCAGCCATACTGTGTTTTGTTACATGTTTAGTTTTTAAGAGGTAATAATGTGTTCTGTATCTTCTTATCAGCTGTCAACAAAGGTGAGGTGGCAGTAATCAAGGTCAATACTGACCTAAGTCACATGTTGTGGTTGAGGTAAATAGTTCTGTAGTATTTCCAAATGTCACCTTATTCTGTATGTCTTATTTCTCCCTCATTAAGAGCAGTGTTTTGAAAACACTGATAGAAAAATAGAAACTCAGATGGAGCACAAAGATGTAACAACACAGCAGAGTTTGTTTTTGGTCCTAACCTCAGCATCATGACTGCTTTATCACTTTGTAAATTTGAAAATAATGATGATAAGTTACTATTATTTGCAGTCATGAGGACTGAACCAGGGCCTCTGCAACGAGCCACATCCATACCCTTCTATTTTTTAATTTCAGACAGGATCATCCTAAATTGCTCAGGCTGTGTTCAAATTTATGATCCTCTTGCTTTAGCTTCCCAGATTTTCTGAAATTACAGGCATGCACCCCCTACTCCCAAATTTAAAAATTATTATTACTACTACCAATATTATTTTGAGACAGGATCTCACTAAGTTGGCCTTGAACTCTGTGACCCTCCTACCTCAGCCTCCCAAGAAAAATAATTTTTAAACTTAAAAATATTGGAAGATTCCTTAGACATGCCACAAAACTATCAATTAGCAAATATACCCTTTTTTCTACCTCTTGAAAATGTTACTCAAACTATCAACACTTAAAAACGTGACATTCAAATTTCCTCCTTTTCTCTACTCTAAGTATTTCTAAGGAAGGAAAGTTCAAACTGTACCCTACCTCCAAAATAGCCTTTCTTTTTCTCATTTAGAAGATAAATTAACGATAAAAAGAAAGGAATTCTACTACTGTAAAACTTTGTATTTTCGCTCAAAGAACCTTGAACACTTGAACACTTAACAGTTAAGCACTTAACTATACAGACAATAAACTTTCAGTGGTTCTAATAAAGAGTAAACAATCTTAAAGTAAAGATGTAGTGTGGTATTATACCTTTTTTTAGATACAAAATATTCTTTTAAAAGTAACAGCAAATGACTCATACCTTCCATCCTCCAGCTGTAGGGCTCTCAGACCTGCCAAACAAGCTTCTTTATTCACTCTGCTTAAGTCATCTCCAAGGATAACTAAACACGAAAGGCCAGTGTAGGTCATTGCTATGTGACCACTATCATATGGATGAGCTGTTCCAGGACTCTAAATTTAAAAAAAAAAATCAAAACAAAAATTAATTTGATTAACAAGTTTGATATGAGATTTTAATAAATAGCATGTTGCTTACAGTGAATTTTATAGACATCCAATGGGGAAAAATAAACTTCAATTTTCATATATGCCTCAGTAACATGTAACTATGACTATATAAATTCCAGGCCTTTTTTTTTTTTTTTGAGATGGGGTCTTACTGTGGGCCAGGCTGGCTCCAAACTTGCCATCTTCCTGCCTTAGAAGCCTGAGTAGCCTAAATCGTAGCTACCACCACCAAGCTCAGCAATTCTAGAATTCAGCTTAGAGACCTCAAAGTTTATAGGAAATTAATATTTAATTATTTGAACTTCATAATTAACCAAATCTACCATGTTAAGTCTTATAAAATTAGAAAAAGCATGTAGTCTCTGGAACAAAAATGGCTTAAACAAGCAATAACAATTCTTTTATACACAAAATTACACTGCCTTATCACCACACTGAATACCATATTAAAATACACTGACAAATCACCATATTAAGAATACACCAGAGGGCCAGAGATTTGGCTCAGTAGTTCTAGCACCTGCCTAGCAAGTGCAAGGTCTTGAGTTCCATCCCTAATAACCATATACAATAATACCAGGTGTGGTGGGTGACTCATGCCCACCAGCAATCAGTTCCACATACTACAGTGCCAGACATGGTGGCTCACGTCTTTAATCCCAGTATGCCACGTCTGTAATCTCAGTACTTGGGAGGCAGAGGCAGGAGGATTGCTGAGTTTGAGGCGTGCCTGGGCTATACAGTGAACTCAGGGCCAACCTAAACTACAAAGCGAGACCCTGTCTAAAAACTTAAATAAATAACCACTAGAAAACCTTACTGTTCTGTTCTATATAAAATTGGAATTATTTGAGTCTAATAACACATTCACATGTAGAAAAAAATGAAATGCAAAGAGCTCAAAGTACTGAAACTGAAAAATTATGTAGAAATAAAATAATGTACTTTTGCTATTTAAAGCTCAAAGAACATTTTGTGAAGCCTATGTTCTTGCAGTGGACTAAAAACAAGACTGGCAATCGCAGAAGTGGGGAGTCAGACTAAGAAACTCATGTTACCACTGTACAGCTGGGGTCAATCTGACTTCTACTAACCATTTCAATAAAACACCTGGAAACTGTTAACAGAGATGCCTGAAAATTTATCAGTTTATTATGCTAAATACTGGATTAACACCCCACAATATACAAAACCATAGTTTTATAATTAACTTCAAATAATCAGATAATTTTAAAAAGTCTCATTTGAAAAACAGAATGTTACACTACACAAATGATTCCTTGGTTTAAGACAGTTTTATTTTGATGGAATAAGCACATATTGTACACTCCATTCATCTTCCCATAAGCTTCTCTTCGTTTTTAATTTGGGTTTACCAGTAACTGACTCAACTACTAAAATAACTGCTCAAAATATTAGACAGCTAAAATAAAATTCGTATCGAAGTTTTGGTTGAAATAGATTACTCCGCATCCTCTAAGTAAATGTTAACTTCTATGATCACTGAGGAACTTTAAATTCTGGCTCTTGGGTCGGAGATTTAGCTCAGTGGTTCCGGCACCTGCCTCGCAAGTGCAAGGTCTGAGTTCAATCCGGGTAACCACATACAATGCTGGGCATGGTGACTCACGCCCACCAGCAATCAATACTACATACCACAGTGCCGGGTGTGGTGGCTCACACCTGTAATCCCAGCACTCGGGAGGCAGAGAAAGGAGGATTGCTGAGTTCGAGGCTTGCATCGGCTACATAGTGAGTTCAGGGCTAGCCTGAACTACAAAGCGAGACCCTGTCTCAAAAAAAAAAAAATTCTGGCTCTTCCAACTACTGGCTTGCTCCATCCTTCTCACTCTGCAAAAGGGAGACAGCTGTAACTTTCCTAGGATTATTGAGGACTAAATGAGGAACAATGTAAAAAGGTATTATTTAATAACACTGTATTTCTTTAAATGGTCTCACAAACTTTCTGAACAAATTTTTATCAAAACATCTTTTTCTAAATCTTTCTTGGAGGACTATAGTTTGGCTATTCTATTTCACATTTCACTAAGACTTCTTCGAACTCCTTAAGATATTTCATACAAACTCCTTAACATATTTGGTACATAAGTGAAGCAACTGCTATATATATACATTAAAAATGTCAACTGTGTAGGGAGCCCAAACATGAATCAAATGTAGAACTTACCCTAAAGGGCAAAAGAGAGGTCTGATTAAGTAATTACAATACAAAGGAAGCTACTATAAATGGTCTGGAAGGAGAGATTAATAATGCACAGGGACTACAGAGCTCTTTCTTCACAGCAGCAGAACAGCCAGAACAGGTATATGTGGACACAGCATTGTAAGTGAATCATAAAACAAAGCATACAAGGAAAATTCTAGAGTACATATTAAAAAACTTTAAAGAACCTAATAGAAAATGAGGTTTATGAAGACAATCAGTAAGAAAAGTGGGTTAAAAGACCTGTCAGTGCTTTGCCCCAAGAGCCAGGCATTTACCAGGTATCAGTGGTCAGCAGGGTGTGGGGGGTGCTTTCTGAGGAAAAGCAAGAGGTCACTGCACTGATATCTACACGTCTGTCTCCTGCACTTTATGCTGCCATGTCAAGTGACAACTCCTTGTTGCCTTGAGACTTCTCCTGGAGGCGTCAGCTCTGGGTCTTAAGAACTAGATGACTGCTAAGAACTCAGATGACCACAAAGCATGGTGCAAGCCAGCTTCCCAGTGACTTAGGGTCAAAGTAGGTTTCACAGAAATCTGAGTCAGGGCAACAACTGTCTCTTCAACTTTAACTGCTGTTTTTACAATGTCCTGAGCGCTGGTGTAGTGGGTGCACCTCTCGGCCCAGGTACTCAGGCAGCAGGAGGGACACTTGAGTCCAGGAGTTAAGAGGCCAGCTTGGACAAAACAGACACCCACCTCAAAACAAACACACACCCAGGAGGCTGAGGTGGGAGGATTCAAGATCAAGCCCAGACTGGGCAATTTAGTGAATTAGTGAGACCCTGTCTCTGAACAAACAAATAAATGAAGGAATGAACAAACAAACAAGGGTGGAGATGATTATGAAGCCCCTGTGCTCAATCATCCCTAATACCCCTTGTCCCATGAAAAAAGGAGAAACAAAAAAATCCAGCAGGGAAAAAATTGTCTTGGTGGTCGAGATTATTCTTTTTTTCTTTTTTTTGAGACAAGGTCTTGCTTTGTAGTTCAGGCTAACAATTCCTCAGCTGGTGGAGATTAATCTTTAAAGGTAATGCTATCACTCTCTGCACTGATACACATTTACATAAGGTCTGGTACTATACAAAGGTCATGACCCAAGATATCTTATTTATTATGACTAACAAAAAAGCCCACCTTTCTTCAGTAGTGGCTTTAAGTTAGAAAATGGATGTATGAAAAAAAGAAGCACTTAATGATTCTCTGTTCTTACATTCCCTGCTAACCACAAAGGGCACAAAACTGCGGAGGCATCTCGGTAAAAGCATATGACCCTGACACAGGTAAACCGGTCCAGGAAGAAAGCGAAGCAGCTCCTCTGTCACAGCATGTCTTCTCTGAGATCACTATTTATTCCAAAACATTGAAGTAAAGTACAGAAAACCCAGAAGCACTTCAGCTTCAAGTAGATACAAATCTTGATACATGTTCAGTGGGAACAAACATTGGCTTATGATCATTATATTGGAGCATGACCCCATCCAGGAGCATGTTTCCATTTTGTGGACTCCTTAAATGAAAAAGACCAAATTTTTTTCTGCTAGGTACAGTAGAAAAATACTAGTGACTCTGTACACAAATGGAATACCCCAAGTCCTGGGTCAGTTTCTTTGAAGAGGAAAAAAGTTCTTTTCTGTTAGGACTCACTGTTTTTTGTATGGTGCCATAACATCACAAAGCTGATCACTGTCTGGACCAGCAACCAATGCCTCAGGAAGAGTGTGTTCTTTTGCCCCCAGGTCATGAGAACGGAATGTAAAATTTTATATTTACTGGGTTTCTATAGAAAGCAAGCATAACAATAATACTTGAATGCTTTACTTCTAATTTTTCTAGGAAATCTCTAATAATTTTTGCATACACACATACAAGTAAGAGACAGGAGGTTCCATAACCAGTGATAGAAGTTTCTGCATGTGTGTGTACTGTAAACTCTTCCAAAGAGGGAGTATAGATTTCACTTAAGAGGTTCCAGTTTATACAGTGGTTAGCCATGCAGAACCTAGAAGTGCACTTCTTTCTGAGAATTTCTTACCTTCCTTTCTCACTGAAATCTTTCTACAACCCTTCTAACACAAAAGAGAACTAACCTTTGATGGATTGAATGGAATACCCAGGTATGAAGAGCCTCGGAAACCACAGCGATTTAAATTCGATCCTAGAAAATAAAATGTGTTTATTTAAAATCATTCTATTTTGGGGCAGATTCTAAGGCAATTCTAAGGCAATCATACAATCTTTCAGAAACTGTGTTTAGTACAAAACCTTTGCAATGATCCATTTTTCATGCTAGACAGAGTAAACACTTACATGTGTCAGGTCCATTCTAGGAACTTCGTGGGTATCTCCTTTAATTCCTACACCAGTCACAGACAAAACTGACTACTGACTGTACTTTTTAACCTATGGCCCATCTCAATGCATACAACGCACCCTTTTACACTTTTTCTATATGACTGCTTTTCATGTGATCAGTATGTTCAGTCCCCGTTCTATGGAAGTCACAAGAGACATGTTCAATGTAACACTTAACAGAACAAGGTCTAGAATCCCAGTTTCCCAACCAGTACTCTTAACCCACTACTTCTTTACATATAAATAAGCTAAAACTATAAACAGCCCTATAGCCACAGAGAAAATATGGGCTCTGTATTTCAGGACCAGATAGACCTTTGTTCTGAATTCTCAGCTTTCAAATACTGTAAGTTAGCCCTTATTCTCTACTCATCCAAAGTATTTTTTTTTCACCCTTTTTTTCCTAGCTGGAAATTTTTCATATCTCATAATATCCATGTGTATAATGCAAACTTAGGAAAATTATATCCATATAATTATGATTTGATAGCTAGTAGAAAATTAGCATGATAGATGCAGAAGGTAGGGACATAGCAGTAGAATATAAACAGGCTGCTAATAAAATAGGCTGTATTGTTAGGAAACTACTTGTATTTCTCTTAAGACTGGCATACAACTAATTTATAACTCACTCTCTTGTTTCTTCATACTGAACACTGTAGTTTATTCAGCTGCTTTTTTCTTGAAATATTTTTTTAAAAAGTAGCTCATATATTCTTTCAAATAACTAGGAAGTCTACATTTATAACTCCTCAATCATCTTCATTCTATTGGCAAAACTTTTATTTAAAAGAGATATTGCTGGTAACAATGATTTCAGTAAAATAGTTCTCTTAACTTCATTAAAAAATTTTAAATTGACAGGCACACACCTGTAACCCAGCTACTTGAGAGGCAAAGGCCAGAGCCTATCAAGGTGAAGAAGACCAGCCTGGGCAACTTACTGAGTCCCAGGCTCAAAATAAAATTAAGAAAGGACTAAGAATTCAACTTACGGGCCGGGGATTTAGCTCAGTGGTTCCGGCACCTGCCTCGCAAACCCAAGGTCCTGGGTTCGATCCCGGTAACCACATACAATGCTGGGCGTGGTGACTCACACCCACCAGCAATCTATACCGCATACCACAGTGCCGGGAGTGGTGGCTCACACTGTAATCCCAGAACTCAGGAGGCAGAGACAGGAGGATTGCTGAGTTTGAGGCTTGCCTGGGCTACATAGTGAGCTCAGCGCCAGCCTGAACTACAAAGTGAGACCCTGTCTCAAAAAAAAAAAAGAATTCAACTCACTGGTGGAGCACTTGTCTAGCATGTGTAAGGCCATGGGTTCAATCTCAAGTAAAAAAACTGATCTCATTTCTACTTTTGATGGGAAAAAGCCCTAATTCCATCTTTGGACAATTTTATCAGGTCCAAAAGCTCAATAGAAAAATCTGTTTTTTGGGTTTTTTTTGAGACAGGGTCTTGCTTTGTACTTCAGGCTGGCTCTGAACTCACTATGTAGCCCAGGCAAGCCTCGAACTCAGCAATCCTCCTGCCTCTGCCTCCCGAGTGCTGGGATTACAGGCGTGAGCCACCACACCCGACTAGAAAATCTGTTTTAAGTAAAATTTATTTTCTTTAAAAGTAAATGAATAATGGCATTTGTTTGTTCATTTCTGAGTATTAGGTTGGTTTATTTAGTAATTTCTGAAAAGTAACAGAAATACAGATACCAAAACCGTATAAATAATGCATGCCTCTAGTAACAGTGCTCTAAAATGCCAAAATAGGAGAATTTTGAGTTCAAGCGCAACCTGGGACACTTGGAAACTTAAAGAGACCTTGTCTCAAGACAAAATAAGGCTCAGGATATAGCTCAGAGCAAAGGCCTTGAATTCACACATCTAAGGGTAGGAGCCTAGGGTGTGGACACTAAGAATCAACTCAGGATCCTACTCTTCCTAACACTGCCCTCCAGTTGAGGCCCAATCTCTCCAAACCAGTTTTCTTGCACTGTTGAACTAAAAATATAATACATCTCAAGTATTATTTTCCAAGACTTCCACAAGGGTTAAAGTAGAGGTTCAGACTGTCAGACTGCACTTTAGCCTGAGGGCTTAGTAAACAGCAACCACTTAAAATCAATTATTTTTTATCACAAGTGAAAACAGGATTAATAATTTTTGTTCCAAATTATCAAGGAAAGTTTCCTTAAAGAAAAAAGGCATTTTCCTCCTTTTAAAAAAGCAGGACTCACTGTCACAATGAAGAATATATTTACAACCTTAAGCACCTGTCACAGGGTACAGAAAAGACAGTTAATACTTGGTGCCCACTTTGGAACTACCAGTGCACAGGGAAGCTGGATAAAGGAAATAGCTTATTTCCCTATGAACAACAGTAAAAGCAACAAGAAGAGATGTTAACATTTCTAGTGGAATGTTAACCAATATTAAATGCCTGCATACTCAGGAAAAAATATTTATTCATTACACTGAGCGATCAGTCACACTTACATTCTAACTGCTTTTTAAATGACACTCACTAGGGCAGTAACATTTTTACCACTCAGGCACTTGTGGGGTGCCCCTTTTTGGCTATCAGGCTCTGCTTGCATTGAATGCTCCTTTATAATTCTAGAAAGCTTACTTTTTAGTGATATTTACAAATAAAAGTACTTCACTCCAAATTTAAACTGGATACATGATGTCTGTGCCTCCAAGTAGTTTGAACTTGTTTCAATGTTATTGAATGGCACCATCTAGTGTTTCTACTTGGCAACAGCAAAGCACGGGAAAGGTCCTTGTCCTTGTATGTGCTTTGCTTACCAGAATCCACCACAAGGTTTAAACAGGCAGAGACATTGCCTGTGTCCCGTCACAGGCCTAAAAGAAACTGACTGCAGAACCTGGGCAGTCACATTCTGTAAGGACAAGTAAAGCTACTGATTGGATGAAAGTATCCTCTACTTTTGTGCAGCCATAAAATAAAGGCACACTAGTTTATCATGTGGAAGTAGTTTAGTTAGCAATGTATCACGGAAACTCAAGTTACTTAAGAAAAGTTAAATTGTGCAGACTGGAGAAGCAGCACAAATGAGAATTTCTGCAAGGATGTATTATAAATATATAGGTTAATGTATAAGCATGTGGAAGAGTGTATTATTTGAGAACATGATATGGTTAGCTTCTGTGTCTGCACATCAAGACAATTATAAAGCAGATTCCTGACTGATGACTGCATTCTACCTCACATTAAAGCTAGTTACTCTTGGGCCAGGGATTTAGCTCAGTGGTTCTGGTGTCTGCATGACAAGCACAAAGTCCCAAGTTCAATCCCCAGTACCACCTATCACAATGTGTGGTGGCTCACATCTGTAATCCACCATTCAGGAGGCAAAAGCAGGATAATTGCTGTAAGTTCGAGGCTAGCCTGGGCTACATAGTGAATTAGAACCAGCCTGAACTACAAAGCAAGACTGTCTCAAAAAACAAGACGAAACAAAACTGTTACTCTTAAGTTCACAATAAAAACCAATTGTATTTCAAGGACAGTAAGAACATTTAGATATTCTTTTAAAAATGGTTATAAACTTGCGGAGTAAGTCTTAAAAGACTTAAATTAAGGGAGTTAGTTTTCATGATAAATAGTGTATTTTCTCTATTCCAAGAGATAAGTGTATTATGAATGATTAAATTCAAAATTATATTCAGGTTCTAATAAAATACAACTCGGGCTAACATCACTATTCTGATTTTAGTGTTTATTGTTTATATTTATTGTGTTTTAAAGGGAAGTCAAGCTGAAGCCTTTTCTAATTTTAAAAATACAGAAACATTTATCACATACATTCCAACAATACAAATATCTAGAAAACTTAAAAGCATCTTTTTCTGCCATTTCATACATCTCTGCTCTCTCTTCCACAAAGGCACTTTATGCAGTCTTCAGAGATTTCCTATACATTTACAGCATATTCACTAACTATTAAAACATCTGGCCGGGCGTGGTGGCTCACGCCTGTAATGCCAGCACTCAGGAGGCAGAGACAGGAGGATTGCTGAGTTCGAGGTTTGCCTGGGCTACACAGTGAGCTCAGGGCTAGTCTGAATACAAAGTGAGACCCTGTCTCAAACAAACAAACAAACAAACAAACAAACAAACAAACAAACAAATAAATAAATAAAACATCTGTGTGGGTTTTTTGTTTTGATATAGAGCTTGCTATTTCAACCTGGCTGGCCTTAAATTCCTGGGTCCAACCCTACCTCAGCCTTTCAAGTAGCTGGGATAAGAAATGTGCAACACTACACCCAATTCTCTATGTTCCTACATCAACATTTAATCCTATACAATGGAAGCCTTCTCTTGCACATCTCAAGTCTCTCTCTTTCTCTTTTTTTTTTTTTTTTTTTTTTGAGACAGGGTCTCACTTGTAGTTCAGGCTAGCTCTGAGCTCACTATGTAGCCCAGGCAAGCCTCGAACTCAGCAATCCTCCTGTCTCTGCCTCCCGAGTGCTGGGATTACAGGCGTGAGCCACCACGCCCGGTTTTTTTTTTTGTTTTTTTTTTGAGACAGGGTCTCGCTTTGTAGTTCAGGCTGGATCTGAGCTCACTATGTAGCCCAGGCAAGCCTCGAACTCAGCAATCCACCTGTCTCTGCCTCCCGAGTGCTGGGATTACAGACGTGAGCCACCATGCCCGGTTCAAGTCTCTCTTGTACTTCCTCTTATGAAGATTCTAGTCTCACCTTGAGATTCTTACTTTGACACCTGCAAGGACTTTTGTTCCAAGTAAAGTCAGATGAGCTTCTGGGTGGACATATCCCTCCATGGCCCCTGTTCAACGTGCAAGTGGATCCACAAGAATACAGAACATATCACACAGGGTAAAAAACTGTATTGCTAATTTGCACTTCAAAAGGTGATAATAATCTGCACTTGCTCTAAGAGAACATTAAATGTTCCTTCATATTCTTGCCAGCTTTTAAATTTTTTGCTAAATTTCTGTGTTAAAAAGTAAAAAATAACGTAACATCATTGCTTCACTTGCATTTCCCCAATTTCTAACAAGTTCATTACCTTTTCACAGAGGCCATGTGTATACTTCTTTTGTTAATTATTCCTTTATGATTTTTTATTTTCTAAAGGATGATTTTCTCTTGATTTTTTAAGAATTTGTTATGTCTAGATATTAATATTTTGTTCACTATATACAAAGGGACAATTTTGTTCGAGTCTATCATGAATCTAACTCTATTACCTTAAACCACATAAAAACTTTAAGCAGTTATTTAATCTATCATATTTTTCCTTTATGGTATCCAGACTAACATTTAGATTTTTTAATTCTCTAACTTTTATATGACATCATCAGGTAATGAAAAATACACAACAAGCTGCAGGAGATATTGTCTGCAAATGCTTTACAAATGAAATATTTGAAGAGCTAGACAGACAATGCTCTAAATTACATGTGAAAATATGGGGAAGGAAAATTTGTAAAAGGGTTAGATGACTTAACAGTTAAACAACTACAAGTACACAATGTTTTAGGCAGTAAGAATGCACAGATAGAAGATGTACCTCTACCTTAATTTAAATGGAACTAAAAATATTTTAAGTAGCAAAGACCAAAGAAAAATTATTAGCAGTAGACTTTGAACCAGTGAAGTCCATAGAACTAAGAGCACAACAGGAAGGAATTCTGATGGGTCTCAAGTATATGATAGATTGTAACTCTAACTCCAAAAAAATTGTAAGCTTGCAAAAAAGTATATGCAGCAAACAAATATACAGCTTTATGAACTTTTGCAAAAAAAAGAATTCCTTTGTATAACCAGTCTTCAGGTAATGAAAAGATACTGGCAAGTACCCCAGAAGCCCCTCCTACTTCCTTCTACTCATACTCCAAAATCTCAGGTGATTTTAATTTTTGAGATAGGATTTCACTATACACTTCAGGTTGGACTTACACTCACAGTGATCCTCCTGATTCGGCCTCATGAACACTGGTTTTACAGGCATGCACCACCATGGCCGACTCTAACTATTTTTGTATAGTGATTAGAATAATACATTGCATATTTCTCTCAAAACATGTTTGTGACACTCAACCAGATAACTGCAACTGTATTCTTTTGTTCCTGTTACTTCATAATATCCTATTGTTTGAATATGCCAATTTTTTTTACTCATTACATCTAGGATGGGGTTTTCTTTGGTATGGCTGATTCTGAACACTTATGAAAAAATACAGCTATGATTATTCCAGTCTCTTTCCCTCCAGTAAACAAGTTTTTATTTCTATTGAGAATATACCAACAGTAGAATAGCTGGGTCACAGAATGTACACTTCGCAGATACTGCTAAACAGTTTTCCAAAGTAGCTGTAAAACTATTTCAGCTATGTAAGAGTTCCAGTTTGCTATATTCTTGTCAATATCTATTTTCCATCTTTCTTATTTTTAGCCATTCCATTCAGTACTAGGTAGCAAATAATTATGGATAATGTTAAACTTCAGATAATACATACAGAATAACACTCTTAAAAAAAAGATTAAATAATGTGAAAGGCTTTAAATAGTATATGGAAGGCCAAGGATATATAGCTCAGCAGCACCACATCTGCCTTGCAACTGCAATGTCAATTCGATCCCCAGTGCCAAAAAAATATATATATGAATATTAAAGTTTACTAAAATTCACTTCACCAGTGACATGATAGGGGGAAGTAAAAACAATAAATAACAGATCAAACATGAGCTCAATCATGGAGCCACCAGACAGTTCTTAAAAGCAGAGGAAAATAAACTGGGCATGGTGGCTCACGCCTGAAATCCCGGCACTTGGGAGGCAGAGACAGGAGGATTGCAGAGTTCGAGGTTTGCCTGGGCTACATAGTGAGCTCAGGGCCAGCCTGAACTACAAAGCGAGACCCTGTCTCAAAAAAAACCAAATCAAAACAAAACAAAAAAAAGCAGAGGAAAATAGGACCAGAGATTGAGCTCAGTGCTTCCGGCACCTGCTTTACCAAGTGCAAGGTCCTGGTTCAATCCCCGGTAACCACATATAACAAGCATGGTGACTCACACCCACCAGCAATCAGTACCACATACCACAATGCCAGCCCTGATGGCTCACACCTGTAATCCCAGCACTAAAGAGACAGAGGAAAGAAGATTGCTGAGTTTCAAGATTACATGGGCTACACAGTAAACTCAGGGCCAGCCTGAATACAAAGCAAGACCCTGTGTCTCAGAAACAAACAAAAAAACAAAAACAAAAACCAGAGGAAAATATAAAAAGGCAAAGCAAAAACTATGGCAAATAAATAATGTTCTGAAAAGTGTAACTTCCAGTGTGTATTCTCTCACTAAAATGTTATGGTCTATACTATTCTATAGAGACAAAGGTTATTTCAAAAGGATGAACATCAGTAACATTTTACAAAAATAATACTGAAATGTATTTCAGCACAAAGTTTTCTGTGTGCTAAGCATACAGAATTGCCTATTCATACTATGTAAAACATTTCTTTAAAAAACTGCAGGAGATTTAGCTCAGTGGTTCTGGCACCTGACTTGCAAGCACAGGTCCTGAGTTCGATCCCCAGTAACCACATACAATGCTAGGCATGATGACTCATGCCCACTAGCAATCAATACCACATACCACAGTGCTGGGCGTGGTGGCTCACGCCTGTAATCCCAGCGCTCAGGAGGCAGAAACAGGAGGACTGCTGAGTTCCAGGCTTGCTTGGGCTCCATAGTGAGCTCAGCGCCAGCCTGAACTACAAAGCAAGACCCTGTCTCAAAAAAAAAAACACAACAAAAAAACCCCTGCAATATTGCCGGGCGTGGTGGCTCATGCCTGTAATCCCAGCACTCAGGAGGCAGAGGCAGGAGGACTGCTCAATTCAAGGCTTGCCTGAGCTACATAGTGAGCTCAGGGCCAGCCTGAACTACAAAGTAAGACCTTGTCTCAAGAAAACAAAAACAAAGCCCTGTAGTATTTGTTTTGATCTGAGCACCTATTTTTAGTAAAAAACAAACAGAAGCAGAATTTGTAATATCTGTCTAGTATTTAAAGTTTTTAAAAAAAATCTCAGACTTTCACATAAAATCATTTTTAAAAATTCTGACAGGCCAGGGATTTAGCTCAGTGGTTCCAGCACCTGCCTTGTAAGAACAAGATCCCAAGTTCAAACCCCAGTACCAAAAAAAAAAAAAAAGAGAATCCACAAAAACTACTGGCAAAAAGAGACAAACCTAAGTTCCTTCTATTTACCAAGTAACTAGGAGTGACCCTGACCTCAGCATAGGGTCCCAGAGACGGAAGGCCATATCTTACGACTTGCCACAAAAACGTTTCCTAGGTTTAGCAGAGTACCCTTAGCAAACAGTTCAATATATTGTATTTATCAACATGTTAGAATCTAATGCTACTGATCAAATTACCATTTATGCTTTTTTATGTAACTAGTGGAAAGTGACTAGATAGCCATATAAATTCTGTTAAATGTACTTTGAAATACTCATTTCTTAAAAGAAATTTGTAAAGCTGTATAAATTTTAAACATGACACACAAAAAATGATAAACTTTAAAAACTAAGTAGAAAGTCACAAATGACACCTAAGGCCATCTGTTAATATAACACCTCCATCTTTCTAAAGAAAGTTTTCACTTCCTAAATTGCCAAAGTTCACTGGATGATTTACACACGATCACTCCAATTTATTAATTTATAAGCACCAACTCTTACAAGGCAATACAAAGTAACCAGTGACAGAAACTGCATGATTTCCCAGGAGGATTTATTTTGTTTATTTTGTGAAGATGGAGATAAGATCCAGGGTTCTACACAAGCTAAGCACATGTTTCACTACTGAGCTACATGCCCAACTCTGCTTGAGCACTGTAATTTCTAATATGTACATTAATGCTAGGTGCTTTATACTTTTACTTAACAGTTTATAAAACAGGTATATGCTGAAAATATAATTAATCAAAACTTTTAAGTTTTAAGAAGTATAGAAATGTATTTACAATAAGACCTTTAAAAAACCATTAAAATGTTAATTAAATAACAGGAAATAAAAATGAAACTTCCTGATGGCAGAGTTTTTCAGTAAAAAGATAAAAAGATGGTTGGGAATGAAAGATAGTAAATGCTACTACATACAGTAAATGTTAACCATACAAAAACACTGGAAACAAATAATGAACAAGTAGCCATCATTTAGGAGTATGTAACATAGGGTGCTTTAATCCCAGACAGCTTTAAATTATCCTTTAAAGAGACTGATTAGACTCAAAATGTTGTATTTAAACATGGCAGAAATGCCACATTACAAAAAAAAAAATACAGTTAACAGCACAGATTTGTTAACATAACACATGTTACACCAGGTATAACCAGTCACACTAAAAATAAAATGCTAAAAACTCACTCACTGTCTTCTGTGGGAAGAACTTGCAGGGAGTAAATCCATTCTATTATATCATCCTTGTTCACCACATCTAAGGAGTCTAACATATCCAGCCCAGAGAGTGCAAAAAATGCAATGGTCAACCTAAAAGAAAAAAATTTAAAATTCACCTTAAATGTCAAACTACCAAACTCCTTCACTTTTTTTTTTTTTTTTTGAGACAGGGTCTCACTTTGTAGTTCAGGCTGGCTCTGAGCTCACTATGTAGCCCAGGCAAGCCTGGAACTCAGCAATCCTCCTATCTCTGCCTCCTGAGTGCTGGGATTACAGGCGTGAGCCACTACACCCGGCTGCCTTCACTTTTATAATAATTTAACCAAACCTCACAACTCTTCAAATGTAAAAATATCAGTAAAAACTGTTTTAATTTTCTTAAAAGAAACATTTAGAGGCTAAGAATCCAATCCTATTCAAATGAAGCACTCGTGAATTCACCTAAGGCAATACAGAATAATATGATTTGAAAAACAAAACTATAATAAGCAACACAGCTAGGAAATAGAACTGGGCAAAAAAATGTATACACACACTTTAGCAGTTCACCCTACTAACAAATGTCTGGAAGCTAACGGCCACCACTTTGAGCACCTGTTGTAATTGTACATGCCAAAAGTAACTTGTATTAATCTCATGATGTCTCAGTAAATTTAGTGTTAAAATATTTATACAAATATTTCTTTTCCCGATACACACATTTTTGGTGGACTCTATATAAAAACACATCAATTTCACTGATTTACCAAGAGCAGTTATGCTTATGGCTTATGCTTACTAAAGGAACATTAGAATCAATTTATCTTTATTTAAATTTATTTACAAATAATATTATAATAAAATTATGGCTTGTAAAATAAGAATGAAAATAAGGAATACTTAGGAAAATAAACATGAATGAATTTCAACTCCATTTCTCCAGTATATTCTTAGATCCAATACAAAAATTATAAGGCAAACTATAAGGAGGCATTCACCCCCTCCAAGATTTTGTACCAAGTCAAAATTCTGCTTTTGTATAACTGTGTGAAATTGTGCTTTTTTTTTTTTTTGCTTTTTGAGACAGGGTCTCGCGTTGTAGTTCAGGCTGACCCTGAGCTCACTATGTAGCCCAGGCAAGCCGCAGCGAACTCAGCAATCCTCCTGTCTCTGCCTCCCGAGTGCTGGGATGACAGGCGTGAGCTACCACATCCGGCATTGTGGTATGTGGTGTTGATTGTTGGTGGGCGTGTCTCCACACCCAGCATTATATGTGGTTATGGGGATCGAACTCAGGACCTTGCGCATGCAAGGCAGGCACTGGAACCACTGAGCTAACCCTCTGGCCCGAAATTGTGCTTTTGTATAAAAATCATTATAGCAGCTGTGGTTAAAACAGTTCCCTAAAAATAACTGCTTTTGTACTGAAATATTCTATAATATATAATGTCCATAGTCTAATAAAATTCTTATGAGCAAAAGTAGCAAACAGTTCAAATTACCTGATCTACAGTCCTATAGCAGAGCTATCTGCTGTATGCTATAACCTTTACAAGAAAGTCCCAGGGAAAAAATTAAACTGCTCTGCTTCCCAGCCACCATAAACTGAACAGCTTTCCTGTCAACTCCTTCCACCCTGGAGCCAGGAGATCATGGCCAGAATCTCTGAAACCATGAGCCAAATAAACCATCCTCTTTTAAGTTATGAGTATCAGGTATACATCCTAACAAAGGAATGTAAAGGCAGAAAACTGGTACCAGACAAGTGGGGCTGTGCTTTAACTATACCTGACTATGGGTTCAGAAGCCCTTGGAACTGATCTGTGGAAAGAATTTATAAAAGTTCGAACATGAGGGCCAGAGATTTAGCTCAGTGGTTCCAGCACCTGCCCGCAAGCCCAAGGTCCCTGATTCAATCCCCGGTAACCACATACAACAATACCGGGTGTGGTGACTCACGCCCACCAGCAATCAATACCACATACCACAATGCCGGGCATGGTGGCTCACGCCTATAATCCCAGCACTCGGGAGGCAGAGGCAGGAGGATTGCTGAGTTCGAGGCTTGCTTGAGCTACACAGTGAGTTCAGGGCCAGCCTGAACTACAAAGAGAGACCCTGTCTCAAAAAAAAAAAAAAAAAAAGTTTGACGATGAAAGCTAGAGAAGTGCAAGAATGCTGTAAGCAGAGTCTGATGGGTGGTTCTACTCAGAGTTCAGAAGATCAGAATGCAGACAGTAAAGGCCTACTGAGGTTTCAGTTGGGAATGAAGACTCTTGGTGCATGAATTAGAGGTTATACATCTCATATTCTGGCAAATCTTTGACAATTAACTTCCAACTCAGATTGATGTACCCTGGAAACTATCTGTCAAAATGTATGAGGAAATAAGATATTTCCACAACAAAAACACCTGAAGGGACTGGGAATAGTGGCACACACCTATACTTCCAGCACTCTGGAGACTCAGGCAGGAGAACTGCTGTGAATATGAAGTTAGTCTGGCCTCATAATGAGTTTAAGATAAACTCAAACTGCATAGTAAGACCTTTTATCAAAAAAAAAAAAAAGTGTGGGCCGGAGGCTTAGCTCAGTGGTTCCGGCGCCTGCCTCGCAAGTGCAAGGACCTGAGTTCGATCCCCAGTTACCACATATAATGCTGGGCGTGGTGGCTCACGCCTGTCATCCCAGCACTCGGGAGGCAGAGACAGGAGGATTGCTGAGTTCGCGGCAGCTTGTCTGGGCACCATAGTGAGCTCAGGGCCAGCCTGAACTACAAAGCGAGACCCTGTCTCCAAAAAGCAAAAAGAAAAAAAAAGTGTCAGGGAATGAGGATGTAGCTCAGTGGTGTCATGCCTGTCTGGTAAACTCAAGGTCAAGTTTGAACCCTGGTAACACACACACACACACACACACACACACACCCAAGTGTCTACAGCCTTACTACCCTGAAAGTGCCCAATCTCATCTACTCTCAGAAGCTAAGCAGGGTCTGGCCTAGTTAGTATTTGGATAGCAGAACACCTGAAGAAATTTATGACCACCAGGGAAACACAACAACATATTCTGAAGGAAATTCCTAAAAGAGAGTAAAAAAAAAAAAAAAAGACTGTAACTGCCAGGCACGGTGGCTCACGCCTGTAATTCCAGCACTTGCGAGACAAACGACAGAAGGATTGCTGAGTTTGAGGATTGTCTGAGCTACATAGTGAGCTCAGGGCCAGCCTGAACTATAAAGTGAGATCCTTTCTCAAAAAAAAAAAAAAGACTACAGCTACATGAACCCAACAAAATAAATCCACCAGGCAAGGCAAGTTATTAGAGAGAAGAAAAAATAAGGAACCAGCAACAAGAAAATAACATGACAAGTATAAATCAATATACACCAGTTATAACCATCAACAAAAACGGTCTTGATTCACCAGTTAAATGAAACAAACTTGCAGGATGGATCAAGAAGTAAGATTCAACAATATCCTGCACACAATATACTTAACTCAAAAAGAAATTCATATACTGAGAATCAAAGGATGGAAAACAACACTATGCAACAGGAACCCAAAAAAAGGGGCAGTTTTTCTATTTGCAGACCAAGTGGATTTCAACTCAAGACTGATCAAGAGAGCAAAGGTCATTACATCCTTGTTAAGTGAACAATCCAAGAAGAGATAAAAATCGCAAATATATATGCAACTATATAAAACAAATATTGACAAACATGAAAGATCAAGTATATACTAACACAATTGTAATACAATTGAACTTTAATAGCCCACTGCCACAAACAGACAAAAAAATCAACAAAGAAATATCAGAACTATATAAGAAACTGAGGGTGTAAATGAAGACCAAAATGTTTAACAGATATTGGGAAATAGGAAGAAAATGTTCAAAGGGGAAGGGGAACTCAGGAGCAGGGCAGGGGAAAAGGAAAGAAGGGCAAGAAAAATACTGAAGGTAAGAAGGAAAAAACAGTAACAAAATTTATGTATATGGGGGAGGAGTTGAAGGGAGGATATGGGAATGGGAAAAATAAGAATTAGGATATATCATGTACAGGCACAAATTCTCAATGATGAATGTAATATTAAATTCTACATAAAATGTACCAATAAACACAATAAAATATTTAAAACAAATAACTTCATAAAATGTTCAGTTTGGAGAGAAAAAAGAAATTTTAGAACTATATAAAATATTTGAACAAATGGACCTAAGTGTATTCTATAGTATTTCAATTCTTCCCAGCGGCACACAGGATGTTCTCCAAAATAGACCACATACTATTAAAGAACATGCTTAAATAAAGGCAAACTAACTGAAATTATCCCACCCATATTATCAGACAATGATATTGGAAATTTGTGGCAAAAGAAATGAGAAAAACTTCATAAACACATGGAAAGTAAACAACACCTTCCTGAACCCATGAGTCACAGATGAAATTAATGAAGAAATTAAATGATGCCAATACAACATACTGGGACTAATAAAAGCAGTTCTATGAGGGAAATTTAGATCACTAAACTCCCACATCACAAAAATAGAGTGGGCTCAAATAAATGACCTAACATGGAACCTCAAGCTTCTAGAAAAAGAGGAGCAGATCAAGCCCAAAACTTGCATGAGAGAGAAAATTATGAAGATCAAAGTAGAAATTAATGCAATGGAGACTATGAAATAATACCAAACAAAACCAATGAAATGAAGAGCCGATTCGGGGCTGGGGGTTTAGCTCAGTGGTTCCAGCGCTGGTCTTGCAAGCACAAGGTCCTGAGTTCGATCCCTAGTAACCAAATATAATGTTGGGCGTGGTGACTCATGCCCACCAGCAATCAATACCACATACCACAGTCAAGCCAGGTGGCTCACACCTATCATCCCAGCACTCTAGAGGCAGAGGCAGGAGATTGCTGAGTTCAAGGCTTGCCTGGGCTACATAGTGAGCTCAGGGCCAGCCTGAACTACAAAGCGAGACCCTGCCTTAAAAAAAAAAAAGATTTGGGCCGGAGGGTTAGCTCAGTGGTTCAAGCACCTGCCTTGCAAGCGCAAGGACCTGAGTTCGATCCCCAGTAACCACATATAATGCTGGGCGTGGAGACACGCCCACCTACAATCAACACCGCATACCACAATGCCGGAAGTGGTGGCTCTCGCCTGTCATCCCAGCACTCTGGAGGTAGAGACAGGAGGATTGCTGAGTATGCGGCGGCTTGCCTGGGCTCCATAGTAAGCTCAGGGCCAGCCTGAACTACAAAGTGAGACCCTGTCTCCAAAAAACCAAAAAAAATAGAGTCGATTCTTTGAAAGATTAAACAAAATGGACAAACCCTTAGCCAACCTTAAAGACGCAACTCCATGTACTTAGGAATGAAAAGGATGAAATCACAATGAATCCTGCAGAAATCCAGAAGATTATCAACACCTACTTGGAGAACCTGTAATCTAATTGATCAAAGCACAAAAGAAATGGACAGAGGCCTAGATATATATGAATTACCAAAATTGAATCAAGAAGATAAAAAGATTCTAAATAACCCACCATCAGTCCATGAAATTGGAAGATGGAATTAAAAACCTGTCAACAAAGGAAAGCTGAGACCCTGACAGATTGAGTGCTGCAAGAAATTTGGAGAAGATCTAATGCCATTCACTACTACTCAAATTCATTAACAAAATTAAACAGGAAGCAATACATCCAAATTCACTCCTGGAAGCAAGCATCACCCTGATACAAAACTACAGAAGGATGCAACCAAAAAAGAGAACTATAGGCCAATCTCTCTAAAGAGCATAGACCCAAAAAATCTTCAGTAAGATACTGGCAAAGAGAATGCAGCAAATCATCAAAAAGATTAGACACCATGACCAAGAAGGATTCATCTCAGGGATGCAGGGATGGTTCAACATATGTTAACCAATAAATGTAATACACCGTATTAACAAAGTCAAGGATTAAAATCATAGGATCATCTCAAAAGATGCAGAGAAAGGACTGACAAAGCCCAATAACCTTCCATTTTATCTGAATTGATAAAGGCATCTATGACAAACCAACAGTCAACATCATACTAAGTGAACAAAAACTGAAAGCTTTCACTCTATAATCAGCAACAAGACAAAGAAGTCCACTATCACCACTCCTATTCAATACAGTTCTAGAAGCATTAGTGAGACCAGCTGGACAAGAGAAAGCAAGGTACAGGATAGGAAAGAAGTTAAATTATTATTTGCAGGTGAAAGATCACAAAAACTCCACCAAGATGTCTAGATTTCATAACCAAATTCAGTAGCACAGCTGGATACAAAGTCAACATTCAAATATCAATAGCAATCCTGTACAACTTATTTAACAAACTTACTCAGAATTAGAGAAATCATACCTTTCAAAATAGGATCCATAATAATGAAATTCTTAGGAATTAATTTAACAAAAGTAAAAGATCATTACACTGAAAACTGTAATTCTTTAAAAAAGGACATCAAGGAGGGTATCAGAAAATGGAAAGATATCCCTTGTTCTTGGATAGATCAACACAGTGAAAATGACCATCCTCTCAAAACTGTTATACAGATTTAATGAAATCCTGAACAAAATACAAACAGCATACCTCAAGGAATTAGAGAAAACAATTCTATAATTCATTTGGAACCAGAGAGACCTAGAATGGCAAACACAATTCTGGGCAACTAGGGCAAGGGAGGGATGAATCACAATCCCTGACTGGAAATTGCATTACAGAGCCACAGTAAATAAGCAGCATGGGACTGGGAAAATAAATAAATATGTTTTTTTTTTTTTTTTTGCTTTTTGGAGACAGGGTCTTGCTTTGTAGTTCAGGCTGGCCCTGAGCTCACTATGTAGCCCAGGCAAGCCGCCGCGAACTCAGCAATCCCCTTGTCTCTGCCTCCCGAGTGCTGGGATGACAGGCGTGAGCCACCACGCCCGGCATTGTGGTATGCGGAGGCGTTGATTGCTGGTGGGCGTGAGTCTCCACGCCCAGCAT